>CAUYQG010169355.1:0-10314 GCA_963574415.1 Tarsius wallacei | reverse complement strand
CTCAAAAAAAAAAAAAATTCTAGAACTGGGATTTTTTTTTTTTTTTTTTTTTTAGTTGGAGTCTAACTCTGTTGTCCAGACTGGAGTGTGGAGGCGCACTCATGGCCACCCCAGCACTGACTTGCTAGGCTCTGGCGATCTTTCTGTCCCACCCTTCCAAGTAGCCGGAACTACAGGTGTGCGCTGCCACACCTGGCTAAATTTTAAAATTTATTGTATAGTTGAGGTCTCGCCAAGTTTCCCGTGCTGGTCTCAAACCTGCGGGCTCAGGGAGTCCACTCACCTTGGCCTTCCAAAGTGCTAGGATTACAGGCTGAGCCACCAAGCCCGACCTTTTTGTTTTTTTTTAATCTAGAACCAAGTTGTGCAAGATGCACTAAAAACAGTCTCTAAATATAAAACTATTATGATTTTGAACTATAGATTTATAAAGTTATATTTTTAACAATTAGTACATTTTTGTGATTGACTATTAAAAAATATTTGAATTAAATATTTGTTTTTTATTTTTAATTTTTTTTGAGTTGGGGTCTCACTCTGTCACTCAGACTGGAGTGTAGTGGCACAAAGGCCACTCCAGCATTGACCTGCTGGGCTCAGACAATCCTTCTGTCTCAGCCTTCCAAGTAGCCCGAACTATAGAGGTGCGCGCTACCATACCTGGTTAATTTTTTGATTTGTTGTAGAGATGAGGTCTTGCAAAGTTGCCCAGGCTGTTCTTGAACCTATGGGCTCAGGCAGTTCCCTCACCTTGGCCCTCTCGAAGTGCTGGGATTACGGGCTTGAGCCACTGTGCCCAACCTTTTAATTTTTAATTTTAAAGATGTGGGGGTACAATTCACGGTAGGTATACAAATATTCATTATGCAGGTACCCTTGCTGATGAGGTGTGCCCCCCTCCCCCGACAGATTCCCACTACTGTCAATCCTGCTTCCCTCCCCCCCAACAGTTTCCCACTACTGCCAATCCTTTTCTTATAGTATTAAATAATTTGAAGTAAATATTATATATCATACATTGTGAGGAATTCTGTTTTTAAATGTATTAATTAAAACTTTATTTTTCCAGATTTTGGAATCTCTTTTTAAGGTATGTTCAATATATTACAGCTTACACCTACTAAAACTTTATACAGAAATACATGTAAATGAAGAAGAGGTTTCTAAGTTTTGAAGAAGTAAAATAACTTTCAACTTGCTGCTATATATATTTATACTTTTTTTTTTTTGAGTTGGGGTCTCACTCTGTCACCCGGACTGGAGTGCAGTGGCACACTCCCGGCCACCGCAGCCTCGACCTGCTGGGCTCTGGCGATCCTTCCGCCTCAGCCTTCCCAGTAACTGGAACTACAGACGCACGCTACCACACCTGGCTAATTTTTTGATTTATTGTAGAGATGAGGTCTCGCCAAGTTGCCCAGGTGGGTCTCAAACCTGCGGGCTCAGGCAAGCCACTCACCTCAGCCTCCCAAAGTGTGGGATTACAGGCTGAGCCACCGAGCCTGGCTATTTACACATTTTATGTAATATTTATACATTTTATGCTCATTTGGGCGTTGAACTAGCCCCAATTATTTTATTTTAATTTATTTTCTTTAATTTATAATTTTAAAGATATGAGGTACAATTCAGGGTTAGGTATTATGCAGGTACCCTTGTTGATGAGGTGAACCCCCTCCCTCCCCTGACAGTTTCCCTCAACTGCCAATCCCACCCCCCTCCCCTGACGGCTTCCCACTTTTACCAATCCTTCTTTTCTTTTTTTTTGAGTTGGAGTCTCACTCTGTCACCCAGGCTGGAGTGCTGTGGCACACTCGCGGCCACTTCAGCTTTGACCTGGGCTCCATCAATCCTTCTGCCTCAGCTTTCCAAGTAGCTGGAACTACAGGTGCACGCTACTGCACCTAACTAATTTTTTTTATCTATTGTAGAGATGAGGTCTTGCCAAGTTTCTGGGGCTGGTCTTGAACCCGCGGGCTCAGGCAATACACTTGCCTCGGTCTCCCAAAGTGCTGGGATTACAGGCTGAGCCACCGAACCTGGCCTTGCCAATCCCTTTTTTATAGTATTATGCTAATTGTTCATATAGTAATATGATTGAGAACATATGGTAATCAGTTCTTTGTTTCTGTGATAGATCACTGTGATAGATCACTGTGATAGATCACTAAATCCATCCAAGTTGCTGTGAAGTCCATATGTTTGTCCTCCTTTATGGCTGCACATTTAAAAAAATCCAGTCCAGCTTCAATAGGCAGCATGTTTTTGCTATTGTGAATAGAGCATTAGCCCCATTTTAAATCCTAAATAATGGTTGAGTAAGGACTGATATTTGATAGATGAAGATTCATAGGCACAGATACATATGTATGTATACATTTATTTCTCTGAAAAAATTTAACTTGTCATTAACTATATCTTTCTGGTTTCCTTTTTTTTTTAAAAAAAAAAAGTGGTTTCAGCGTCAGGTTAATCAATTGGAGGAGGTAAATATAACATCTCTTAATTTTTAATTAAATTAATATTTTAACTTATTTGAAGACCAATTTGAAGTATGTATAAGTTAAAGGATTTTGAGTAACTGTTGGATATTAGGCAATTTTTTGTTTTAGGTAGCGAAGGAATAAGTGGATGAAATGAAATTTTCTTAGTGATTTAGCGCACTGTATTCCTGCATATATCTTTTAATACTCTGAGTTTGATACATTCTTTCTCTAAAATTGAATAATGGAATCTGAATTATTTTTTTTCCAATTTACTTAAAAGAGTAAGTAACGAGAGAATTTATCAGTATACAAATTTCTGCTATATTTTAAAAATCATGCAAAGTGATATATGTGTAGATATAAAATTATATATTAATGTTCTATAAACTTAATATGTTACTTTAATGATGTTCTCTTATACTTTCAATTTTTAAGTATTTTACGATTAGATTGAGAACTATTAGGGCCTTTTAATTCTATTTTGGAACTACTCTTTATATGCTGTTAATATATCAGAGTGATTTTCAGGACAGATTTAGTGATTTGCAGAAAAATTTTTTTTCTCCTTTGGTCACACTTATGGATCAGTCCAATTATATACTCTTGAAACCTAGGCTATTTAAAGAAAATAGGCTTATTTATTTGGAATATAAAATTAAAGGATAAAGATAGAAACTGCAACTATAACCTCACATCTCCTTATTTTACTGGCCTCAGAGTAGAAGTCTTTGAAGGTCTGTATATTCCTTGCTTTAGGTTAGGTGTGACACTGGAAAATATTAGTGGTTCTTATTTGGCTGTAACGTAGTGGTCTTTATCTTTCCAGAAAGGTGGGGTTGGGGTAAAGTCCACTATTCCTCTACTGTCTTGTAAAATGTGTACTTCTTTGCAACTTGGGAAATTCAGCTTGTTTTCTGCCTTCTTTTCATCTATCAGCCTCTTTTTATTCTGTGTTTGTTTTTTCATGAATTTTCCTTCTCTCTTCTTTTTACACTAGTCCTGTCAATGTACATGACCTATTTAAAATCCTGGCCTCTGTTCCTTGAATCCTCATCTCCAAATATCTAGTGTTCTTCTTTACTCTTCGCTTCCACTTCTATTCACATTCCGGACCTTTCGTTAACCAAATTGTCTTATTGTAAAAGAAATCATTAATTCAGGCAACTTATTTTTAAACTAAAAATTTTTATCTTTTCCATTATTACTTTAAATATTGCTCTGGCCATTCTTGAACTTCACCAAGACCTCCAGATCATTTATTCCTTTACCTTCTTAGACAATTTTTGCTAATCTTTCTGTTTTAGCTTAGAGACTATACACTTCATCACAAGTAAATTTCTTAACTTCCCCTCTGTTATACTGTATTTTCCTTTTTTCATTGCACTGGTCTAACAAAACTTAACCTTGTGTAAATATAATTATTCACTTTCTCTCGGCCTATAGCTTAGCTGTAAAACATTAGTGAAAAAAGTGACACAATAGGTCAGACAGAAGTACTACTTTAAATACTGCCTGACAATTCTATTGCATGTCTCAAATGAATTTCAGCCCTTGCCAGTCACCATCTCAGACCCACTGCCTCTGTCCCATTTTCATCTTCACTCTTATCCAGTCACTTGGAATGCAAACCATTGGTTGGAATTCCTTAATTTCTTGCTAGCAACCGAAGTATTTATGTCTGTACTCATTTTCTTTTCCTTTTCACCTATTAAAACAGAGATATTGTTTCTCCTCAGACATAAGATTAATTCTTTCACTTCTGAGTCCCATATCCTCTGGACTGCTCAAGAACTTTGATGAGTCATTCTTTTTTGTCTCTTTCAGTTTTAGAATATGCTTATCAAGCTGTAGTTTGATGCCAAAGTCTCTTCTAGTTACATGCTTATTTCTCTGCTTTCATTAAAGAATTTTTGAAAGTTATTTTGTATGCAAATTAACTAATATTAGAGAAATAGTAATTATATTATTGTCAGAGAATAAAGGCAAAAATGATTTATAAGTAAGTGGAGAGAAAAACATTGCAGTCTTTTTCCCGGTGTTATCCAACTGATAAACTGGCACCTAGTGAAGAGGTTAATCTGTGCATTCTTTCATTATAAGAGCCAACTAGGGGTATCAAGTAAAACGATTTGAGTTGTTTATGGATTTTTTTTTTTTATAAAACGTCGAGTTTAGCTGTGGAACATCTATTACAGATTCAATGTATTTGTATATTAATTTACTATACACTGTGTTCTTTCTTCCCAAACATTTCTCAACTTAACCTAGACTGGATTCTGTCTCCATAACAAAAAACATTCTCTCCATATGGTTCCCAGTATTTTGTATGCTGTTAAACTCAGCAGACATTTTTCTTTACCTCAGCCATAGTTAACATTATTGATTACTTCCTCATTTCTGAAACACTATTCCTTTGGCTTCTGTGAATCATACTCTTCTAGCTGTTTTACCTCTTTGTCTCTGTTTTTAGAATTACTTCCTTTAATCAAGCACTAATTGTAGGAGTGCCTCAAGATTTTATCCTATGCCTTTCTTTTTCTTTTTTTACTCCAAGCTTTCTCCCTGGGCAATCTCATCCAGTTTTTCCATTCAAGTATTACCTTTGTTCTGGTAATTTAGAAACATATACCTCTGCCTAAAATGGTCCTCTGAACTTCAGGCTTGTATACAGTTACCTGCTAGATTATTCCATTTCAAACCTAATGGGCCAGCAACAAGAATTTTTTACTCCTAAACTCATACCTCTCTAGTGTTCCCTATCTCTGAATGGTAGAACTGTTTATCAAATTGGGTAAACCAGTAATGTGGAAATCATCCTTGAAAACTTACTTCCATCTGTTCCTAATATTTAACCCATCCCATGAGTTCTTTTGATTTTGCTTCCTAAGTAGCTGTCAAATGTATTCATTTTTATGTGTCCACTTTTTTCTGTGTCTGTTATTTATACCTTATTGTCACTTACCATCATATCCAGTATGACTGAAATCCCAATTTATGCATTCATAATCCTCAGGAGGAATCCTTACTATACAACTGTACTTCTGATATGGAATTCCGAGTTTTTCAATGTTTAAACCCATAATTGCTTCTCTTGAATATTTTCTTCATTTGGTACACCAGAGACATTGCCTAAGTGTTTGTATTATCTTCTGCCTTTCAAGGAGTGTTTCTTAAAGTGTAGTTGATGGAACATGATTAAATGTTACCCAGTATACCTGTTATAAATGCACATTACTGAGTTAGAATTTGTATGTTTGTGTGTGTGGGTGGGTTTAAGAATCTGCTGCTTTAACAGGCTCCCCGAAGGAATTGTTATGCATATTAACATTTTTTTACTGCTGACAGATTTTATTGTCAGTACATGCTGATGAAGTTAATGCCTGTGGTCCTGTTGCATTAACAGAGATACATTTTGAAGCCATCAGAGTGTATGGTGAGCTTCACCAGAGAAATGTAGGATGAGCCTGTAGCTTGTACTCTTCAGAGTTGTCCTGCTGATACCTGTGCCGCATAGGTCTCTTTGATGAAATCTTTTAGCAGATAATTCCACTTCTATTCCATACTGTACCTTCCTCTCTTCTTTGCATTTGTTGTTATTGGACTTGTTAAAGTTTCTATATGTTAAAATAATAAGCAGAAGATTAGATTTTAATTTTTACCTGTAAAAGCCTTCACTGAGCTATTGATAGGTAATTGCTCCTACATTTGTAAAATATTATATAGGTATTTGACTATAGCTATAGACTGGAGTAATGCTATAAAAATTACTTAGATTTGAAAAAGGAAATAATGAAATCAAAATGTCTTTGAGATATGGGAGCAAAATGGGTATATTTAAAGTAACTGGTGAGTTTTATTGTTTTAGATAAGTAAAGATCAAACTGTTTTAGAAGAAGAGCTTCCAGTACCTGAGAAAACAGTCACTTTAAGTATTACACAAATAGTAAAACTTGTGCACAAACTTGAAGAACTGAGAAATCGCCTTAAACAGGCGTCTCACTACTCCTCTAAAGCTTTGTTGTCTAAACCCACGTAAGTAAAATATAAGAACTAATTGAATTAAAAACAATAAGAGGGGGTATATAATTAGCACTGAATATAAGATAATGAGTCAGCTATTATGGCAATACATAGTGCTTGTAAATTGAATCAGGTCCAATCAGTTTGTTTCTATTTGAAATTTTTAATAGTCTGAGAGGGCACTGCAATACAGTAGTCACTAGCTGCATGTAGTTATTCAAATTAAATTCAATTTAAAAAGTCAATGTCTTAGTCACACTAATTACATTTCAGGTACTTAGTAGTAACGTGATTGTTATTAGAAAGTTATATTGAATATTGCTGGCTTTGAATTATCTGGTATATGAATGTTTCTCTCAGTTTGATTAGGTAATTCCCACTAACGAATAGGAAATAAAGTCCAATTAAATATTTCATTGTTAATGAACATCTTCATTGGAAATTGTACTAACAACTCATCTTTAAAATAAATAAAATAAAAACAAAAAAGCAATTTTGTACTACCAACTTATACAGTTAAACATTTTATAGTTATGAGTAATCAATCATGTTTTTACATTAAATATACACAAAACCCTTTTATTTTATAGTGTTAAAATAGAAAGCACATAACCACAATTGGGAGAGGCTATTATTTATCATGCGGTTACTTCATTGATAACATCTGTCAGTGAATTAAAATAATGAAGAGAGTGGTACTTGAGTTGGATCCCATGGGGGTTGTATAACTAGATCCTTGGTTCTGAGGTTCAGGTATATTCATTTGAGCTGTTTGTTATGTGGCATGAAATTAGTTTCAGACCATATATTAATATTAATGCTTGACATTTAAGTGTCTGCTGTGTGCTAGGTATTTTCCTAGTAACTATGCATATAATCTTCTTTGATCTTTATAACTACCTTATTAGAAAGGTACTATTATACCCCAATTTTAATATGAAGAAACTAAAGTTCAGAGAAGTTAAATAATTAGCCTGAGGCCATATAATTAGTAAATGGGTGAAACAGGTTTTGGGTCAGGTAGTCTCATTCCAGAATTGTGATGTTCACCATTATACCATTGATAATAACACATTAGAAATAAGAAAGCTCACATTTCTACCCAATTTATTTTTGCTATTTTTATTGTTAATGTTGTTAGTATACCTAATTATATCTGTGGAATACATAGAATTGATGGAATTACGTACTTTAACTTTTATACTTATTTGTTTGTCACTAGTTGCTTGTCTTAGTGTCAGTGATTAAAGGTTAAATAATATGCTGATTTTTATTTTACACGCTTCATATGTTTAACTATACATTCCAGTTTTTAAGTGTAATTTAAATGCTTATTCTTTGATATGTTAAAACATGTTTTATTTATTAAAACTTAACAGGGATAAAGAACATCCACCAAAAAGAGTGAAAAGTTTTGAAATTGTAGAGCAGAAAATTGAAGGTGATAATATTTTATGTGTTTGGCCTTTATAAGGTTTCCTAAGTGTATTAACATTTTGAGACTTATAGTATTAAAAATTGCAATTATAAAGTTATACAGGCTAGGTGCAGTGGCTCATGCTTGAATCTCAGCACCTCGGGAAACTGAGACTGGAGGATTGCTTGAGGCCAATAGTTCAAGACCAGCTGGGTGAAAGAGCCAAGTCATAGAGGGCTTGGATACTGAACTTTTTTTCAAATATAATAGGGAATCACTAAAGATATTTTTTTGTAGAGGAGTGACATTGTTAGATTTACTTTTAGAGAGATTATTTTGGTCATATTATAGAAGCTAGATTTGGAGACTGGAAGTAGGAAAGGGAAGTTATTATATAGAAAGCTATGGAAAGCTTTAGATGTGTGATAAGTACCTTTTTTAGAGTACTGGTAAAAGAGAAGAAAAGGGACAGGTTTGATAAATATTTACTTGATAGAAATGGCAAAACTTGATGATTGAATATGAAAGGAAGGGAGATTAGATGATAAGGGTACCATCAACTAATATGAGAAAATATAAGAGAAAAAACAAATTTTGATGAGAAAATGAGTTCATAATTAGCTGTCACATACATTCTTTCATTTGTTGCCTGGTTGGGAGGATCTGTGGTTTTGGCAGCTATTATTTTTTCATAGAGGTTTCTTTCTCTTGAATAAATCATTAAAATAAAAACTATAAAATTTAAACTCAATTTTGTATATATAGTTGCTATTTGAAATTTATAATGGCAAATATACTTTTCATTATTTCAGAATTCATAAAAACCCATTTAACCGATGGATTTATGGATGTTTCTGTAACAGGACCACGTAAGTTTCCACTCATTTAAGCATTATTGTGTTAATAAACTCTGTTATTATGTATATTATATTATAATAAGTGTTAGAATAACAACACAGATTCCTGGAGTTTGGAGCCAAAAATTGAGCTGGTTGTCAAGCAAGTATTGAAATTACTAGTTAAGGCTTCATGTTACTAAAATTAGACTCATTTTCCAGGAGTGTCATGCTAGTACATGGAATGGAGCATTTTCAGTTGTGATTAAAGCTTCCTACTGAAATGTTGGCAGGCCTGTGAGGTGAAGCAGCGATAAAATTTAAATTGTTAATAGATTTTGTTACTAGAAATTATATACACTAATGCTTTGACTGTAACTGAATACTTGTTAGTTCGTGAATATAAAGAACTGTTAGAATGTGTGTCAAATTTTTGATTACTTGTCAATAGAACGGAGAAATTACCTTGCTCATGTCTTAGTACTAGAGAGAATTTTGAAACAATAGTGTAAGGTTTGCTATTGAATACAGTTTAGAAGTGGAAAATAAGATTTGGTTGGAACAAGTTGCTGGGAATTCTGCACTCTTTCAGGCTCAGTTTTTTAAAAAAAATATTTATAACCCATGGTATTACAGCTGATTTTTATTCACTTCTTTATACTTTTCCGTATTTTCCAGATTTTTATCAATGGATATAAATGTCCGGTGTAATAAGAAAAGTTATTTAAAAATCAGGTTTATAAAACTGTCACAGTTCAGGTTGAGATAATAATTACTCTTACATTTTATTCTATAGCTTTCTATATTTTCCAAATTCTTCTCAATGAAAATAAAAACAATTTCAAATCGTATTAGTCACTACAACATAATGCCTGGTGATTGTCATTACGCAGTGTTCTGCTGTGGAAGCCTCAGTTTTAAACTCTAATGTTGTCATGTTTAAATGGAGGACAGCTGTGCATTCTACCGTACTCCCAAATTCTACAGAGATTTTTTGATCCAAGAGAGCTCTGATTGAGAATGTGGGGAAGAAAGGTATCTAGAGCTTTGGAGTGGGTAGTGAAAATGTCTCTATGCATCAAGGGGACCCCTCTGTACATTTGTGGAGTTCTAAGGGAAAAGATACTTAGTCATTTGCAAGGGGGTTTTCTCCATATTGTGCAATATAACCCTGACCTCTGCTTCACTTAAAAGCCATGAGGAGCTTGCCTCCTCCCTCCCTCCCTCCCTCTCTCTCTCTCTCTCTCTCTCTCTCTCTCTCTCTCTCTCTCTCTCTCTCTCTCTTTCTCTCATCTGTATGGTTACCTTTTCTCTAATATTGTGCCCTGAGAATTCTAGCTGCCTTAGTTTCCTCAAACACTGAATTTTGTCTCCTAAACTCTAAATGCAAGGGGACTAGTAGGCTCTGATTGGGTTTCCTTTCCTTATGTTGTGGACTGAAAATTCTGACAGTAGGCTGGGGTCAATCAGCTTACTTTATTTTCCTTATTATATTGTACTTACTGTTTTCTAGTTTCTGAATACCCTGTTTCATATATTTTTGTCCAGTATTTAG
>CAUYQG010169348.1:0-15440 GCA_963574415.1 Tarsius wallacei | reverse complement strand
AACAGACAGAAATTAAAAGCATTTCCCCTGAAAACTGGAACAAGACAAGACTGCCCACTTTCACCCTCCTGTTCAACATAGTGTTGGAAGTCCTACCTAGAGTAATCAGACAAGAGAAGGAAATCAGTGGTACCCAAATAGAAAAAGAGGAAGTCAAGTTATCCTTCTTTGCTGATGATATGATTCTATACCTTGAAAACCTAAGAGAATCTGTCAAAAACCTTCTTGCACTGATAAAGGACTTTAGCAAAGTCTCAGGGTACAAAATCAATGTGCAAAGGGCAGTCACATTCTTATACACCAACAACAAGCAGGCAGAGAACCAAATAAAAAGCACAATCCCATTCACAATAGCAACAAAAAAAAAAAAAAAAACGAAATGCCTCAGCATCTTCCTAACCAGAGAAGCGAAAGACCTTTACAACAAAAACTACAAAACACTGCTCAAAGTCAAAGATGACACAAACAAATGAAAAAATATTCCATGCTCATGGATAGGAAGAATCAACACTGTTAAGATGTCCATCCTACCCAAGGCAATCTACAGATTCAACGCAATACCCATTAAATTACCAACATCATTCTTCTCAGACCTGGAAACAACAATACAGAAATTCATATGAAAACATAATGGACCACAAATAGCCAAAATAATCCTCAGCAAAAGAAACAAAGCGGGAAGTACCACACTTCCAGACTTTGAACTTCATTATAAGGCTACAATAATCAAAACAGCCCAGTATTGATACAAGAACAATGGTACAGTATAGAGATTCTGGAAGCAAAACCTCAATTTCTCAACCAACTCATCTTCAACAAAGCCTCCACTAACAACCACTGGGAAGAGGAGAACTTATTCAGTAAATGGTGCTGGGAAAACTGGCTTACCACATGCAGAAGATTAAAACAAAACCCCTATCTATCACATTACACACACACACACACACACAAAAAAAACTCTAAATGGATAAAACAACCTAAAAGTAAAACCTCAAACTATAAGGAATTTAGAAAATGCAAGAGACACCCTAATGGAAATCGGAACTGGCAACCAATTCCTGAACAAAACCTCAAATGTCCATACCATAACACATAAGATAGACAAGTGAGATCTCATCAAACTGAAAAGCTTCCGCAAAGCAAAAGAAACCATCAAGAGAACTGGGAGACAGCCACAGACTGGGAAAAAATATCTGCCAACTGTATATCTACCAATGGCCTAACATCTAGAATCTACAAGGAATTCAAACACACTGAAAAGAAAAAAACAAACAGCACTATTAAAAAGTGGGCAACAGATATGAATAGATACTTCTCAAAAGAAGACATACAAGCAGCCAACAGCTACATGAAAAAATGCTCAGTCTTACTAATCAATAAAGAAATGAAAATTAAAGCCACACTGAGATACCACCTAACTCTAGTCAGGACGACCCTTATTAACTCAAAAAACAACAGATGCTGGAGAGGATGTGGGGGAAAAGGAATACTTCCACACTGTTGGTGGGAGTGTAAACTAGTATAACCTCTGTGGAAAACAGTGTGGTGACTCCTAAAAGATTAAAAAATTGACCTTCCATACAACCCAGTAATTCCCCTTCTGAGAATATACCTGGAAGGAACTCAAATCATTCTGCAAAAAAGAAATCTGCACGTGCATATTTATTGTACCACTATTCACAATAGCAAAAACATGGAACCAACTGTGCTGTTCATCAAAAGTAGACTGGGTTTTTAAAATGAGGTACATGATGGTATATTATGCAGCCATGAAGAAAGACAAACATATGGACTTTGCAGCAACTTGGATGGATTTAGAGTCTGTAATATTCAATGATCTATCACAGAAACAAAGAACTGAGTACCACATGTTCTCACTCATAAGCGGACCCTGAACAGTTATCATAATACTGTAAGAAAAGTATTGGCAGTAGCAGGACACTGCCTGGGGAGGGGCCACACTTCATCAATAAGGGTGCCTGATCTCAAATCAGGCAAAGTGGGAACCACAGTCAGGCCCAAACTTTACCTGTACAATGACCATTTGTATACATAACCCTGAATTGTACCCCACATCTTTAAAAATAAATAAATATTTTTAAAATTACAGTAAAAAAAAAGTGGGTATTTCAAAAGATAGGAAGTTTAAGCTCCTCCCAGTCTCCTAAGGCTTGGGTCTTGAAACTGGCACATGATCACTTCCGCCACATGCCAAAGCAGTCTCAGGACCTACCAATCTCCAAGCGAGGGAGACATGGACCCAATTGCTCGAAGAGAAGGATAGGAACCAATCTGTGTCCATCTTTACTCTGTCACAAGGATGTCAAGGCTGCTGGTTGGCTGTGATCATTCAGCTGGTAAATGGGACTTGACTGTTGGTTTTCTCCATGAAACTAGTCTGGGTTGATGTGATGATTATTGTATCCAAGTCTATATAAGTCACTTGAAATTATGTTCCTCTCCTAAAGTCCTTTGGTAATCATGCTTAAACCACTTTTTTTTAAGTTAGAGTACAAGAGTAAGTTCTTAAGAGTAATTTCTATACTACAAAATGCTTTGAAACTAACTTCTTCCAGCTCTGAGATCTAGGTGTATACATGGGCCTGGCATGGTGGCTCCTGCCTGTAATCCTAGCACTTTGGGAGGCCAAAGCAGAAGGGATGCTTCAGCCCCGGAGTTCAAGACTAGCCTGGAAAACACAGCAAGACCTCCTCCCTACAAAAAAAATTTAAAAATTAGCCAGACATGGTGCCCTGTGCCTGTAGTCCCAGATACTCAGGAGGCTGAGGCTGAAGGATGGCAAAGTACCCCCAGTAGTCTAACTGAGCAGCACAAAGACACCCCCAGATTTCTCTTACAAATAAGTTAAACTTGCATTCTGTCTGGTTGGAAACTCACACCTTCCTCTGCAAATCAAATCTCCCCTTCTCCCCCTTCTCTCTCTCCTATTACACAGCTACTTTCAAAATCACTCTACAATCATTTGACCCATGCCCATATTCCCTCTTTCTGATGCAAAAGCTAAATTGAAAGCTAAGTGGCCCTGGCAGCCCCAAAGCCCCGTGATTTCTGGCCCGAGTGGGCGGGGGACCCGCGGAGCACCACGCTGCCCTTTGAGGTTCACTACCCAGCTGCCGCGCTCAGCCGAGCTTCTCAGGTGGCTGGGCCGCTTTGAAGGTTTACTTTCAATTAAAAAAAAAATAAGAAAGAAGCCAAATCAGCAGCTGTCAGGGATGCAGGGAAGATTTATTCTGGGTGGTCAAAGGGGAGCGTGGCCAGCAGTAAAGGCCTGAAGGTAGAGGCAGAAAAGAAATTCAAGCTGGAGAGAGACATTCCTCCTGGCAAGGTCAGCCTGCACCCAGCTGGTCCTTCTGGGCAGGGCTGCCCCATTCCTATGGTTGGACGTGCTCAAAGGGAACCAAGGAGGCAGCTTGCAGACACTTGGAGGGTGGGCATGGGGAGGGAGACAGCCCAGGGGAAGCAGCCGGGGAGGGCCTTGAAAGCACAGCTTATTAATCAGATGAAACCAGGCCTCAGGGATCAAAACATGACTGATTTTCAAATTGCTTCCTGATTCGAAAGCTGGTGTTGCCCACCTCAAAACGTGATGAGGGGTGAGGAGGCCGGGTCCCTGGGCGGCCCTGGATGCATCCAGCTTCCCTTGAAGTCGGCCCGACCGTTGAGGCAGCACAGATGTGCAGAGCCTAGCAGGAGTCCAGGACTGCAGTTTTATCACCTTTCATTTCCTGTCTCCGTGCTTAGATGGCTTTAGACATTTGACATGCTAGTGTGAAAATGAATGTGTGCTTTTCAGAAGGAATGAGCCCAGCTCCCCATTGACCCTCATCAACGCCCAAGTAACTTCTAGGAGTCAACAATTAAGCTACAGGCATGGGTTTTGCAACACCTTCCTCAGGCCCTCTCCTCGTGTTCATACCTCTACTCCTTCCCACCCAAACCCAGACGCAGGATGAATGTACATGCTAGAGCGGTTCTGTGCTCTCTCCGCTTCCTCTAAACGTGATAATGATCCATGTTATGCCTGCTCCCTTTGTAACCTGGATAATGTGGCTTAGCACTAAGGCGGCTGGTTAAACTAATAGATGTCATTTGTTTTGTTGAGTCTGGTTCTCACTCTGTCCCCCAGGCTGGAGGGCAATGGCATCATCACAGCTCACCACTGCCTCGACCTCCTGGGATCAGGCGATCCTTCCATGTCAGCCTCCTGAGTAGCTGGGTCTACAGGCCATGTCCAGCTAACTTTTTTGATTTTTTTTTTTTTTTTTTTTTGGTAGAGATGAAGCCTTGCTATGTTGCCCAGTTTGGTTTAGAACTCCTGGGCTCAAATAGTTCTCCTGCCTCAGCCTTCCAAAGTGTTGCGATTACAGATGTGAGTCACCACACCCGGCCTTACACTAGTAAATGTTGCCTAAATATCCCAGACCTCTTTAGCCTGTGACTAATTTGAAATACACATATATCGGTCAGGTGTGGTAGCCCATGCCTATAATCCCAGTACTTTGGGAGGCCAAGGTGGAAGGGATCACTTGATCCCAGAAGTTCAAGACCAGCCTGGGCAACACAGCGAGACCTCATCTCTACAAAAAAATATTTAAAAATTAGCCAGATGTGGTGGCACACACCTGTAGTCCCAGCTACACAGGAAGCTGAGGCAGAAGGATCTCCTGATGCCAGGAAATCAAGGCTGTGGTGAGCCATGATGGTGCCACTGCTCTCCAGCCTGGTGACAGAGTAAAACCCCAACTCAAAAAATAAAATAAAATACACACAAGAGAGAGAGAGACATCTGGTTTTTTCAAACTAACAATATGATGACAGATTAAGCCCTCTTCTGCCTCGTTTCCAGACCTCACCTTCTTGTACCTTCCCTGTCATTTCTGAGCTGCCTTGCTCACAAGCCAGTCAGCTGTGGTCAGCCTGGAGCGGCCCCTTCTTTCTATCCTCTCCTCCAGCTCTCCTCTGTCCCTGTCCGCTACATGGGCCTCCTGGATGGGGAAGCCCCAGCGCTGCCAGCATCCATGGGGAGAATCGGGTGGTCAGACAGGGCTAGATATAGATAGATATATAGAGATAGATAGATAGATAGATAGATAGATAGATAGATAGATAGGAGAGAGAGAGATTTATTTGTTTGTTTAACTAACAAAATTATGATAGACTAAGCCCATATTTGCCTGATTTCCAGACCTTGGCCTTCTTGGTAGCTTTTCCTGTCAACTGCCAAATTTGATTGAAAAAAAAAAAAGCTGACATTTTGACAAACGAGTTTATTTTGTGAATCATAAAAAATACCTACATTATAAAATAAAATTATTCCTGAAAACTTGACCATAGAGCAGTTTTCACCAAAATGTGCATTATTCCTCTATCAGCATTCATGGCGATATCAAAGACAACAGTCTCATAAAAGCAAAAGTTGGGGAATAAGGGATGCCCCCTTTTCCATGATATGGAAAATTTGCATAAGATTGAGATTTGGTGGTAAAGAGGCACCAGCTGTATTTATCTGAAGGAAGGGTACAAATGCAAGAACTTGAGTGGATGTTCTGGTACAGCTTACTGAAACAGGAAAGGTCATCCAACATGCCTGTTCTGCTTGGGTCGCTTCCTTAGGGAAATGGCTAAAAATAAAAATGTAATATATGAGGCCGGGCGCGGTGGCTCAAGCCTATAATCCCAGCACTTTGGGAGGCCTAGGCGAGTGGATTGCCTGAGCCCGTGGGTTCGAGAACAACCCGGGCAACTTGGTGAGACCTTGTCTCTAAAATAAATTTTAAAAAATTAGCTGGGGGTGGTAGCGTGCCTGTGGTTCTGGCTACTTGGAGGGCTAAGGTGAAAGGATCAACGGAGCCCAGCAGGTCAATGCTGGGGTGGCCGTGAGAGTGCTACCGCACTCCAGCCTGGGCGATGGAGTAAGACTCCAACTGAAAAAAAAATGTAATATATGGGCTAGATTCATGGAACATGGTGTGATATTACATTAGAAAGTATTTTAAGATTAAAAACTAATTTCACTCTTTGCACCCCGGATGGTAGAATTACAAAAGCTTTGTTACTTCTCTCCGGGTATTAACTAGAAGTGAGCTGCAATACCAAATTTAGCCAGTAGATGGTGATTTCTTAAACGAAGAAAATATTTGTTAAAAATTCTGCTTTTTTGAAGATATTTGAAGTTGAAGGATCATGAGTTTATTGGAGACGCTGGCCAATGGTTTTGCAATGAGGAATAGACAGCTATTTTGGCTGATGACTCAGAATGTGGAGGTAAGAGTAGATATAAGAGAAATGCCAATGTTTAGAAAAGATTGGCATAGGTTTGTGTATGTGTAAGATAAAAGAATTGCTTTTTTCCAGTAAATTCTGGGGGAAGAAAACTTTTTTAAGGATTGGGAGATTCTGGAATGTAGTAATTTTTTTTGCAAGCCAATAGCCTGTAATATTGTTACAAAGGAAAGACAGGCATAGTGGCTCCCACCTACAAATTCTGCTTAGGGAGAACCAGCAGGAAGGATCACTTAAGCCCAGGAGTTCAAGACCAGCCTTGGCAACATAGCAAGACCTTGTTTCTATAAAAATTTTTTTTTTAATAGTTAGCCAGTTATGGTGATGTGCACCTGTAGTTCCAGCTACTCATGAGGTTGAGGCAGGAGAATCGTTTGCGCTCAGAGGTTCGAGGCTACAGTGAGCTATGATCACGCCACTGCACTCTGGTCTGGGCAACAGAGCCAGACCCCAAGTCTTAAAAAAGAAAAGAAAAGAAAATGCTTAGCGAATAACAATAACGAACATTTCTATCCTTACCTTATAGTCTCAGGGATTCCTCGTTTTGGAATGTGTGTGGGGTGACAGGTGGTGTTTGGTATGGGTGTGTGTGTGTGTGTGTGTGTGTGAATAGGAGTGTGTGGTATGTGGATGTGTGCGGGGGTGGGTTGTGTAGTGTGTGGATATGTGTGGGGAGTGAATGGGGGGCTGAATGTCGTGGGGTGGATGTATGTGTGGGACTTGATGTGGGCATGTGTCATGTGAGGGGGCTGGATCTTGGAGGAGGTAGGTGTGGAGAGTGGATGTGTGTGTGTGTGTGTGTGTGTGTGTGTGTGTGTGTGTGTGTGTACTAACATGCCTTTATGTGAGCACCTTGAGACAGACTTATCTTCTAGTAGGGGAAAGGAGAAAACATTTTTTAAAGAGAGCTTAGGCAGCTTTCACTGATTTTTTCCGTTTAATTCTATGTGAAATATTGAGAAATGAGGGGGCTGTTGTCAGATTTCTTTAAATTGTAACAAAACAATCTTACACGCTTATTTATTCAGTGGCTGTGCAACAGAAATGAGAGGAAAAAACTATGTGAAACTACTGCCATCTGGTGGACAACATGGAAACTGCTGCTTTTGGGTTGGGTTTTGTCAATTTAGATTTGTTTTGTTTTGCTGTGCTTTGATTTGATTTGGTTATTTGTTTAGTCCACTTGCCGTCCACCCGCTACCTCCAGCTCTGACGTATTAACTTCCCCTGTGAAGATGAACTGGACAGAGGTCCTAAGTGTGGAGAGATGGTGTGGGAGGAGGCATCTGGACCCGTTTCAGACTCCCTGAGTTCAAGCTCTGGCTTCAGCATGTGCCCATTGTACCACCTGAGGCGAGTCATCTACTCTCTTCATTCATTTGTTTCTAAGAAACGAGGTCGTTAATTCCATCCTGGGAGAATAAGCACCAGACCTAAGTCTCTGCATTGCCATTATCCATGCAAAGCCTATTCTGGCCTTCCCCAGTTGAAGCCTTGTCTCTGTGCTGTCAAGATCATCTATGCGGCCTTGCCATAGAAGGACCGGGTGGCCCAGAAAGATGTAAGGCCAAGCAGGGCCTCTCCACAGCAGCACAGCTGCAAAAGCACTGCCCTCTCTTACATCCTTACAAACATCCCTATAAAAGAAACAATTAATCAAGTTGTGTCACTTCACTGCAGCAGAACCTGCCATGCCCCGTGTTCCTGTTGATTTCATGCCTGATGATATACAACTTCTTAAAGGCAAGGGCTCTGCCTACCCTGTCCCCTAGTACCTGCTACATGGTGTGAACCTTGCCGGGGCTATTATCTCACAGTAGCAGACCTTCTCCTCTGGCTAGAGAACGAGGCAGACGAGTGTGGCCTTCAGAACTCCAGATCATCCACGTGAAGCCAGAGGGACAAAACCCAAAAATAAGAGCTGAACTCACACCAGCTGGATTCCAGAAACAAGAGGCCAGGAGAGGCAGAGCATCCAGCCTGTCACTTAAACACCCCCAGGGCCATGATTCAGACGTCCTAGATTGGGGCCCTGGAACAGGAAAGATGCAGTAGTCGTTACTAAGAAGACACTGACAGTGCCTTCCTATGAAGGAAAAAGTGTATCTTTTACATCCGTATCTTGACTACTGGAAAATATATAGGGTCGAACATCAGAAAAATGTTTCCACAGTTACCCTAGGAGGGGACCCAAGGGGGTTATCCGATGTTTTCTTTTATGGTCAACTCTCTATAATCTTTAACGAGAGAGCAGGGAGGAGGCAGTATGGAAGTCCAAAATGAGAGATCAGTGAACTTCTCCCACTAATCCTTCCACAGAGCTACTAATCCTTAACCAAACTGACTGGTTACGTTTCAAGTCTTCTCCCCTCTTGTCTTATTCCCTAGCAGAAGTATAAGCACTTAAAGAAATCACTACAGACATGAGCAAAGAGAAATACAATTTTTTTGAACAAAGATATTTGTTTAATATATATGCACATACATACAATGTATTTTTCATAGAATAGAGAGGAAATGCTCATGACAATTACAGTCCTTGTGTCTGGAACTGGCCACGTGGTTCAGGCTGGTATTTATGTTGTATTGTATTGTCTTTTCTTGTATTTTAGAGTTGTGGGGTACAAGTGAGGATTTACTACATAAGGAAGTTGCATTCAGGTGCAGTTTGGGTTCCTAGCTGGCCCTCTCTCTCCCTGATGGTGAATCAGGGACCCAGTGTGTTGCCAAATGCCCCCCCTCCTCCCCTTCCTACTCCACTCCCCCTCCCCGCCAGCAGTGTCCAGTGACTGCCAATCCTACCTTTGTGCCCATGTGACCAGTGTTCAGGGCCCACTTATGAGTGAGAGCACACAGTATTCAGTTATTTGGAGAAACACCATTTTTTAAAAGATGGTATTTATTTATCTATTTTTGAGCTGGGGTCTCACTCTGTCACCCAGGCTGGAGTGCAGGGGCAGGATCACAACAATCACAGCTCACGGCAACCTCAACCTCCTGGGCTCAACAATCTCTTCCACCTCAGCCTCCTGAGTAGCTGGGACTACAGGTGTGCACCACCATATCCAGCTAATTGTGGTGGGTTTTTTATTGGTTTGGGTTTTTTTGGTTTTTTTGGTGGGGGGGGTGGTTAGAGACGAGGTCTCATTAAGTTGTCCAGGCTGGTCTTGAACTCTTGGGCTCAAGCAATTCGCCCGCCACAGCCTCCCAAAGAGCTGGGATTACAGGTGTGAGCCACCATGCCTGGCAAAAAGACTGTATTTAATACAAAATGCATAACCAGATCTTCAGTTGCATTATCGACCTAAGACAGAAACTTAGCAAGACTGAATGAGGTAACTAAGAGAGAGATGCACACAGCTAAGAACGGCTTTCGTTCCCTGGGATGGATGCCCTTTCTCTTCCTCCCTCACAGGGCAACTTTACCCTCAGGGGTGCATGTACCCTCCTATTGCTATGTTGTATAGTTTATGATATTTCAAAATCAATTATCTTTACCACTAAATCATTTTGCAATGAATATGTTCCTGTTGAGTAGTAGCCGTGACCTTTTAAAAAGTCTGTTCTATTGCATAATAATGTTTATGTCCTCTGTCTTAGCTATCACACAAGAATGAGTAATGTCAGTATCTCCTTCCCTCTTTCAGTCAACTTTTGGAGGCTCTGTTTAATACACAGTGGGATAGGTGCTTGCCGTGTCAGTTAGCTGTTGCTGAATACCAAACACTCCCAAAATGTAGTCTTATCAGCGCTCAGGAGTGTCTAGGGTGGTGCACACCTGTAGTCCCAGCTACTCAGGAGGCTGAGGTGGAAGAGATTGTTGAGCCCAGGAGGTTGAGGTTGCCATGAGCTGTGATTGTTGTGATCCTGCCCCTGCACTCCAGTGGGTCAGCTGGTTGGTCCTTCTGGCCTGGGCCATGCTAGGCCTCTTTTAGCTGGCCTCATTTTGCCTGGGTTTGCCCATGCCTCTTCAATCAGCTGCCGATTCGGCATGAGGCTGGCAGGTCTAAGATGGCCTCTGCCGAAGCACCTTGATTCTGTTCCACATGGTCTCTCATCCTCCAACAGGCTAGCCTGGGCTGTGTTCACCTGGCAACTGGGCAAGCGTCCAAGTGATTGAAGAGATAGGCATAGGCCTCTTGAGGCCTAGCCTTGGCACTAACAAGGGGTCACTATCATCGCCTGTTTGTAGCAGTCTATTGGCCAAAGCAAGTCACTCTTGATGGGAAGAGCTACAAAGTTACAGGGCAAAGGATGGGCATACGGAAGGGAAGAATGGTGGCCATTTTGGCAGTTCTGTGCAACGTATAAGGAAGACAATAAGATCTTCACGACATTGCTAATTTTTTGATATGCTTTAGAGTAGATGTTTATCATGTCCTCCTTCTTCTGGTAACTGTACACCCCTTCATTTGTGGGAACTGTTCCTTCCTCTAATGGTCACATGGTTTGAAAACAGCAAACCCTACCTCCTGCCCAGGAGAAGGGCAAACACAAGGTGGGCAGTACTAGCATCCACCCTCCCCGCTAGGGACTAGTTTAGAGATGGGTGCAAGATACCACGTGAGCACACAATTCATTTTTTTTTTTTTTAGAAAGAAGGATTTATTGAGAGGACAGAAAAGCTCTCACAGTGGTAGGGGACCCAAAAGGGTTGCCCACAATTCATATTTTTCTGGGATTTTTTTCCTCGCTGTTACTAGAAGAGACTCTTTTTCTGTCTGATTAAGAGAAACATGAGTATCCATCATCCCAGTTAGTCTGAAAAAATAAAGCCGTCAGAGCGTCTGGTTTCTGTCATCCCTGAGGTCAGCCCCTGCCATTGTCTTTATGCTCTCTGGTCATGGGAGTCAATAATCTCACTTTTGCCCAAGTGGCCCAAACTTATAACCAAGGAAATCTTAACCAATGGACCCTCACAACATAGAATTTCCAACAGAAAAGTCAATGTTTTAGTTTCTGGGGTGCTGCCTAAATAGTTTCATAAATCAAAAGGGATGCAGTTCGGATGCTCGAATGATTGTGACCAGGTGAGGCAAAGTGGAACTATGGGGAGTTGAGAGGTATCATCTATCCACTACTTAATTCACAAATTGTCTTCTCCAGGGAATGTGGGTCCAATGTAGCTGGATTTTCTAATTTTTCAGGAAAAAACAGTTTTAAATCCCAATTTAAGGTTAAATTCTCAAATTTATAAACCATGGCAACAAATTCAACTCATCACATAGGCCAGATATATCCATGAACCAATTACCAGGAAACTCTGCTACAAAATGTATGAGGAGGGATTTCCCCCCCCACAAAAAAATAGAATTACCTTTTGGATGGTGGGCTCCTTGTGTACACTCAAAATTTGTTCTCCAGATCAAACTGTCACCCAACTTCTTACCTGGAAGTTTTGAGACAGTTGTGTCATGATTTGCAGAAAAAATGTCCTGACTTGTGGCAAACTGGTCACCGGTTCTTCCGCCCTGACAATGCACCTGCCCGTACCACGCTGAGTGTTAAACTGACCAAAAATGGCATGACCCCATGCTCTACCCTCCCTTTTCACCCAATCTCACCCTGAGTGACTTGTTGTTGTTGTTGTTGTTGTTGTTTCCCTGGAAGAGAAAAGTCCTCAAAGGGAAAATATTTTGCCTGTGTGGAACAGGTGAAACAAAAAATGGCAGCAGCACTAAAGGCATCAAAATCAATGAGTTCAAAAACTGTCTTGAGCAGTGCTAAAAGCGTCTCGATAGGTGTATTGCATCAAACTGAGAGTACTTTGAAGGTGACTAAAGGTTAAGTGTAAGAATAAATACACAATTTTTTACTAAGTAAATTCCAGGGGGGTTTTGTGTATGCCCCCGCCTCATATAGTGAACTCACCATTATACCCACCACTGAGTCCCATACCTTCTTGGGCTTCTTTATGTCTTCCTCACTTGATAACCAACACAAAAATATTGAACACATCCTAAGCATTGCAGTCCATGTGACAAGAATAGAGGTCAAGGAAACTTTACTGGAATGAGGATGTTTGGTTTAGTAGCTAAGTCACTGAGCATACCCTACCTAATGGTACATGACTTGAATTTGTGCCTTAAGAAAACTACAGGCTGGGCTCAGTGGCTCAGCCTGTCATCCCAGCACTTTGGGAAGTCGAGGTGAGAGGATTGCCTGAGTCCACGGGTTTGAGACTAGCCTGGGCAACTTGGCGAGGCCTCATCTCTACAATAAAACAAGAAAAATTAGCCAGGCATGGTGGCACATGCCTATAGTTCCAGCTACTTGGAAGGCTGAGGCGGAAGGATCACTGGAGCCTAGCAGGTCGACGCTGGGTTGGCCATGAGCATGCCACTGCACTCCAGCCTGGGCAACGAAGTGAGACTCCAACTCAAAAAAAAAACAAACAAACAAAAAAAATTGCAACTATGTAGAATTCTTAAGACACAAATTCCAATATGCTATGGACTGGCAGGCAGCTTAAGGTACAGTTGAAACTGTAAGCGTGAAATCCCTAAAGGCCAAAGTTCTACTTTATTACGCTTAAACATACGATGCTTTTGCCAGTCATTTATCAGTTTTCCATCAGCTCCTAGCCTACCTTTTTATACACCACACTATGAGGCTGGGGCTAGGAGTCATTCCTATTTCTCAGACTCCCAACTGGCTTCCAGTTAGGCTCCATCAATGGAAGACACTAGCAAGAAACAGTAAGATGGGAGGTACTGAGAAGAAACTCACGTAGTGCTTCTAGCCCAAGTTGGCATCCCTTCAGCAGAAGGCACAAGGCTCCTGACTCACTGTGCCTCATTCGAGGTACCAGCAGCAACCACAGCTACCCTCCTACAGCCCCCTCCCCTTTGGCAGTCTGGGCATCAACTAGTCCCACCCTTGAGCTGTTCCGGGCCTAACCACAGGACATCAGGCATCAATCAGAAATCCAAGCGTCAGTCCTCCATGAACTTCTCCAAGATCCTAGGCTCTGATAACACCACTTCTTTCTTTTTATTCTTTCAATCCCTAAAAATGATAGCTGCTTTCTTAAGTTATTAATCTCTGGATTATGTCAACGTCTACTTTTCGCTCTTTTGGGATTTCCACTATCCTGAATTAACCAATTCCCTGTATTCTGTTTGAAATAATTAACATGGTTTCTCTTTTCTTGACTCAACCTTGACTGATAGCAATTGTGAGAATAAAAAGTTCACTCTGTTTGCTAGAATTTAGAATAAAAGTTCACTTTGTTTGCTAGAATTTCTCTTTTTCTGAGATCATAATGTTAAAGAGTTTCTTCAAATGCCAAGATTCTTCAGGAAAATTGTTACCGAAAAAGCACAAAAAGTCGTTCTGTTAAATACTTATCAGGATTGTTCAGTTACTCAAGTGTAAAGTCTTCATGATTTATAAAAACGCTCCACCCAAAAATAAATAAATAAATAAACAAACAAACAATAAAAACACTCAGTCCAAAGTGTCATTGATAATCAGCACTTATATCCCAAAGCCCTTCACTCTTCTGGAGTTCATTTCTATACAGATGAGCTGAAGTCAATACTTAGAAACCAATATTCTTAGGAGCATTCTGCCAACTATGCCAGTGGAGTTAGGTCCAGATTTAAGTTGCGCAAATAAGTATTTTAAAATCTGTTTTTACAAGCCAACTCTATTTAGGGGAGGGGGTAGTAATTACTCATTCAAGAATAGACACTTTCATTTTATGAAAGAATTTACCTGAGGATATCTTTAGAAATTTAGATATACAAACATATGTTTCCATAAAATGGGATTACATTATGTTGTTTTTTTTCCTCTAGAAATATCTGCACCAGGCTAAAAATTATGACTGCTTTTTAGTTATAGGAATTGTTTTATTATTGCCTTTTCTTCTTACAATAAGCACATATTACTTTTATTATAATGGAAAATGTATTTTAAAGTTTCTCTAGTGAAAATGTAAAATACTTGAGTTTTAAAATGGGATTCACCTTCCATTTTAATGAAAATGCCTCATATGCTCCTCTTAGTAAGTATCTACCAAGCATCTATGGAATGCCTAGTAGAGTACTAAGAAATCCCCACAGTAAAACTCCTGTTCCTGGGGAATCTAAATCTTATGGGCAAGGTTCATAAGCATCTTTATAATATGTGGCAAATATATGATATATTCTCAATGAACATTTGTTTAGAGAATACATGCATGTACCATTAAAATAATTTACTTTTAAACTCTCATAATAGAGGATTAGCCACATTCAGTTCATTTATCATACATATATCATATTTCATTACTTCTAAAACACATTGCTTTTCAATGACTCTTAAATCAGAATGGGGCTTACTATAATGTGATTTTTTTAAGTATTGTATCATAGATGATATGCAGCATTTTCTCTCTTATAGTGGCAAATAAAATAACCATATGTCTTAGATTGAATGAAATACTATATATATTATATTTTACATCTACTTTAGAAAATGCATGTGTATATTTAGGCTTGCTTCCCCAGGATTCATTCAACTGGGAAAAGTTTTCATGGGACCACTTCATTCAAGGAACGTTTAAGTGTCCAGTGATCACATGAAATCCACAACTACTAATTTATAAATGTTAAAAACAACAACTGACAAGTAGCAACTTTACAAAAATGTGTGCATTTATGAGAGTTTATATTTCAAATTCTTCAAATTAATATTAAATATTAAACATGTATTTCTCTTTCTTTTTTTTTTAATAGGAGTCGCACACTGTTGCCCAGGCTGGAATGCAGTGGCTGGAGTGCAATGGTTGACCTAATGGACTCAGGCGATCCTTCTGCTTCAGCCATCCAAGTAGCTGGAACTACAGGCACACACCACCACACCTGCTGAATTTTTTGATTTATTGTAGAGATGTGGTCTCACCAAGTTGCCCAGGCTGGTCTCAAACCCATAGGCTCAGGCAATCCTCTCGTCTCGGCCTCCCAAAGTGCTGGGATTACAGGCATGAGCCACAGCGCCTGTATTTCTTATATTGAACTTTAATGTAAGGCATAAGTGTATGCAAATTATATACATTTTAAGCACTTAAGTATTTAAAAGATTTTTGTATTTTAGTGTTTAAAATTAGCCAAAGGCTTAAAGTGTCTAGGAAATATAAACATGACTAAACT
>CAUYQG010169347.1:0-22028 GCA_963574415.1 Tarsius wallacei | reverse complement strand
CTATTTTGAGGTATGGTCCATCTATGCCTAGATAGAAGTGAGCATTTTAAAGAAGGGAAGCTCTTCATAAAAGCTGAACTGTGTTAGCCAGCCAGTGGTTCTGAAGCAGTGATAGATAATGGTGCTGAGTCAAAAACTCATCTTCTGAAAGGGGAGAAAAGCTGAAGTCAGTCATTAAATGCTTATTTGTTTAGCCCCTTTCACTAGCCTTGACCTGCAGTAATTTGGTTTTTACCCTCTTGCCACTTGTTCTGTCTTTATAAATTTAATGTATCTAATGACCCAGTCCCTACTAAGTTCTCTCTGGTGGGAATTTTGAGGAAGAAGTGGTAGGCAGTCAAGTCATCACCCCATCTATTCTACAGTGGGGACCCCTGCCACACCATGGGGCAGACTAACTTCTCATGCAATCAACATCGTGACCCTAGTGAGGTCCAAAAGGAGCACCACCCACTTCCAGTTGTCCACACGTGGACTGTTTTTAGAGCTTTTTTGATAGACGACTCTTCCTTGTGGTTCTCTAAATTAAATCTGGAGGGCCACAGGCCTTGTCATTAGGCACCCGTAGAATGAGTGGAGTTGAGATGTAAGATCAATGTAAGATCAGCATCCTAAATTTTCAGTTGGACCAAGTTATTGAACCCATTTCAGCTTGAAGGAATAAGTGTCTATAAAAAGGATAAAGTTGCTAAGTGAAAATTTGAGGAAGGTTGATGAAAGAGACACCTCAAATGCTGATAAGGGCTATAATTTAAAAGATATATTCACGTTCTCAGATTATTTTCAGGTGCTTTAAGTTATAAAAATGTTAGAGTCTATGGTGGAAAACTGTGTGCTTTGAAAAAGTCTACATTTTGTAATGATTTCATCGTTTTTTTTTTCTTCTGATATAGTTCAGCTTTTTAAAATAGAGATATCAAAAGTCACTAGTTATATTCCACTTTTAAGGTGAGAGTAGCAGCTGTTCATGACTGAAAGACAAGCCTTTCTTAGGCTAGCCAGAGTTCATTGTATTGAAAATAAGTGTACGTGCATCTCCTTAAAGGTTTTCATGGTGATTTCAAAAATTTGAATGAGGAATGCCAGATTTTAAGTAATATGTAGGAAGGGAAGGAAGAAGAAAGATTCAGTGATGGCCAGAGGAGAAAACAATGCCACCACGTGGGGCCAGCGTGGGCCTGGGAACAGTCTCGCACTTCCCATACGCAATAGCCCATGCAGGGTTTTGTTGTTGTTCTTTGATCTTGTTTTCTTAACAAGTTGGTCGCTGGCATTGAATGGGGGAAGCTCTTTCTGCATAAAAATCCATATTTCTGCTGGCATGATGAATCACGTCTGTAATTCCAGCACTTTGAGGGGGCTGAGGTGGGAGGATTCCCCGAGCCCAGGGATTCGAGACCAGCTAGGGCAACTTGATAAGACCTCGTCTCTAAAATAAATCAAAAAATTAGCCGGACATGGTGGTACTTCCAAGTAGTCCCAGCTACATGAAAGGCTGAGGCGGAAGGATCACCTGAGCCCAGCAGGTCAAGGTTGTGTTGGCCCTAAGTGTGCCACTGCACACCAGCCTGGGTGACAGAGTGAGACTGATTTTTTTAAAGATCCACATTTCTAACTTAATTCTTTTGAAAATGCAAAAGCCCTATTAACACTGGGACCCTAGTCTGCATGGTGACAATATTTTGGCACCGAGTAGGGGCTGCATCCTTTTTTTTTTAATTTTAAAGATGTGAGGTACAATTCAGGGTTAGGTATGCAAACATTGATTATGCAGTTACCCTTGTTGATGAGGTGTGTCCCTCCCTCCCCTAGCAGTTTCCCTCAACTGCCAATCCTACCCCCACCTCCCCTGACAGTTTTCCACTACTGCCAATCCCTTCCTTATAGTATTATGATAATTGTTCAAAGTCCGCTTATGAGTGAGAACATATGGCACTCTGTTCTTTGTTTCTGTGATAGATCACTGAGTATGATTGACTCTAAATCCATCCAAGCTGCTGTGAAGTCCATATGTTTGTCCTTCTTTATGGCTGCATAATATTCCATTGTGCATATGTACCACATTTTTTTAAACCATTCCAGCTTCGATGGGCAGTATGTTTGGTTCCATGTTTTTGCTGTTGTGAATAGAGCTGCAACAAACATTCGTGTGCAGGTATCTTTTTTGTAGAATGATTTGAGTTCCTCCAGGTATATTCCCAATAGGAGAATTGCTGGGTCATATGGAAGGTCAATTTCTAGTTCTTTCAGAAATCGCCACGCTGTCTTCCAAAGAGGTTGCACTAGTTTGCATTCCCACCAGCAGTGTAGAAGTGTTCCTTTTTCTCCACATCCTTACCAGTATCTATTGTTGTTTGTTTTATTAATGAAGGGCTGCATCTTTTTAATAGCTTCATCCTCTTATTTCAAACTGACCTAAGCTATTTGTCAGGCCTGCCTGTGTCTCTTCCATTTTCTATTATTTCTTAATGTTAAAACCAAATAGCAGCCAGGCATGGTGGCTCATGTCTGGAATCCTAGCACTTTGGGAAACCGAGGCGAGAGGATTGCCTGAGCCCAGGAGTTGGAGCCCAGCCTGGGCAACTTGGCAAGACCTCATCTCTACAATAATCAAAAAATTAGCCAGGCATGGTGGCATGGGCTTGTAGTTTCAGCTACTTGGAAGGGTGAGGCAAAAGGATTGCCTGAGCCTAGCAGGTCAAAGCTGCGATGGCTGTGAGTGTGCCATTGCACACCAGCCTGGGTGACAGAGTGAGATGCTGAGTCAAAAAACGAAATAAACAAACAACAAAAACATAGCAATTGCTGGTTATCATTATACTCGAGCTGGTGGTTTTTCTTATACTCAGAAGCTTAACTCATTTATGTTTCCTGCCTGGGCCCTCCCTCTTTAGATTTGTCCCCAAATATCTACCTCAGGTATGCCTGAAATTCTCCCATTACTATTCATCTCTTTGGGTTAGCTAATTTCTCATGTAATCTTCCATTAAAATAAATGTAAACACTTCTGAAAGGAGGAATGCAATGTTACTTTCTTAACCTTAAATTCATATGACTTAATCAAATCACTCTCTGCCTACTTGTGTCCAAAAAGAGGCATTACTCATGCAAGAAACTGAATTGTATGACAGGACACTGGTCAGAACTTCCAGGCCTGTGGAATAATCCTGCACCTATTTTTAGGGAAGGGGCCTCCAAGTAAATGCTACAGGAGGCAGACCTGTAGCTTGGGGTACAGAGGGGGCATAGCCACCACCTATAGCACAGGAAGTGTCCAAGTGCTTGTTTTTCCTGGAGCCCAAAGGATAGCAGCCTTCTTGCTTGCCCGAATTCACAACCAAACAAGAGGTGGGCACAGAAATGGAACAAGTAGAGATCCTACTACCAGCTTTTTGCTGATCAAACCTGGATTAAGAACATGGACTAGATGTGGGGACAGATGAGCTTGCTAACACTCTGCTGTCCTGAATCTGACCTCCCCCATGAAACCACCGGTCTCACCCACCAGGGACAGGCCCCTTCTCTGTGGTCCGCAGATGGACATGTTTTTCTGCGAGCAGGTTGGTGAAAAGAAAGGGGGAAGGAGGGGCCTAAGCCAAACATGCTCATTTCTTCTTCCAAATTCGTAGTCAGTTAACTCACCACTTGTCAGAAGGTGGGTGCTGGGATGGTCAGTGAGTGAGGGGTGGAAGAAAACTACAGCACTCTATGGATTTGCTAGAGTAGGAGATGAGTAAGTGCTCCTTCCAGTGATAGCCTACAAGCTGCCCAGTGTTGGAGCTACAGAAATAGAGCCTTTGCCTTCTGAACGCTCCTCTTGGCGAACAAAAGCCCAGGGCTCTTGTTCAGGTAAGGGTCTAGAAAAGTAAGAGTAAGCAGGGCTGGCCTGTGAAGCCATGAGACTGAGCGAGTTCAGATGGGAAGCCAGGCTTGGGAAAGAAACTAGGCATCCAAATATCTCCATGACTACAGGCCACAGAAACAGCAAGAAAGACCCAGAGGGTTCCGGAGGGCAAGGAGGAGCAGTACAGAGCCTGGTACCAGAAGTATTTGAAGGTACTTCTTGCTGGGAAACTGTAGTCTCTCCTCTGAGGACGTGGTAAGGGGAGGAAGATGTGTCTTTATAACCTCCAAGTGGACACAGTCCTCTATTTTACACCTAATAGGTGCTTATTAAAATATTTCATTGTTGAATTGAAGAGAATCTATTAAACCTTACTAAAATAAAGAAAAGCATGCCAAAGCATGAGTAATTCATAGGCTTAACCCTTCTAAAGAATGTTTATCTCTTCAAAGAGTGTCTTGTTATATCAAATTAGTGTAACTGATAGAAAATGTTGGACCCAGAGGTCTTAAGGGAAGTTCTAATTTCTTTCAAACATATACACATTCCCCAGAAGTCCAAGGTTAGCAGTTTGGTACCCTATTTAGTAAAGTCTTTTTCATAATCTGAATTTCATGGCATCTTCTAAAGAAAACCAATATTTCTGCTATTTTTGGCATTAGTCTGCATATAAATATCTGTGGATCTTACCAGGAATTAGAAAGACGTATTTTTGACAGTGATCCTACCTGAAAATTTTATCAGAAAATTTAGTGTTTGCTGTAGTGCTAGACATTTAAAATAGGGCAGCCACCCCAAAACTCAAATCTCCTTACATAAATTGCAGAATCCACATACACTGCAAAACAACTGCCATATATTGACAATTGTAAAGCCAGTGAAATGTGATAAAGTCAGGATGATTTTTATATTTGTTTTGCCTTTTGTAGCAAGTAAGTGGAGAGTTGCTGATGTCAAGGAAGTTCCTAATTGAGAATCCTGATGCCCAGGGTCCTGATGAATGATGCCCTCCTCAGCTAGGACTGACGACCACACAGGTTCCTACTTCATGGCCAGGGTCACCATGGAGACGTTTATCATTGGATCAACTTATTGCAAATATTAGGTTTCAGCCTCTGAGCATATATTGCTGGTTTTCAGTTACATGTAGCTTTAGAACATCTGCTTTTTCATAGCAAAAAAAAAAAAATAAAGAAAGAAAGAAAGTCGATGAAGAAGAAAGAAAAATTCTCTTAAGAAAGTGCTTAAAGGCTGAACTGACAGATTTGGCAATTCTCATTTGTGGCAGGAGTAACAGGCTTCACAGGGGCAGTATGAATCCAATATTAAAGAATAAACGCTTTAATATTATTAAATACATCATAGCAGGTTTTACAACAAACTTCATAATAAAGTTAGATGTTTCAGTATCAAAAAGGCACACACATTGCTTTAATGGTATCTACATGTCATGGATTGTAACGGCCTGTTATGACATCATCTGTTAGGAATTTGCTATGAATGCTTTGGAGGGGGTTCAAAAAAGCTCCTTCTAATAAGATGCCATAGAGTGTAACTATATCTAATGACAATTGGTCAATTATGAATAAAGCATTTTCAAAGAGGACCATTGCTTTAAGCTCTATTAAATTGTTAATGGGGCTTAGCGAGAAGTCTCCTTTCTTGCCTGCTGTTCTCTCATCTGAAAAGCCACAGTCCTGTGAGACTTTTCCCAGCTCCCAGAAACTGCACAGTTCAGGAAAGCGGTTAGGCATCTTTTCGTCTACATACTAGGGTTTCAATTCACCAGCAGAGCCAACTTGGGGGTCAATTTTGAGCCTAGTTGTGATTTAGATGGGCTGTGAGATTTTTAAGCTCCTTCCTGCTCCTTCCATCCCATTTGTCTCTCTGCTTTTGGATGGCATGGGAAGCATCTGACTGAAATGGAACCCACTGGTGACAGATAAGTTGGCTGCCTTTAGAAAAAATACTTCTCTAATTCTGGAGATGATGTTGGTTCTCAAATTTGCTGCTTGTGAGTGCCATTCGGCTCACATAGATTCATTCTGTGTGACAGGCATTGTGCTTGAAAGATAAGAATTGGAGTGCCTTGAAGTGGGGTGTGTGCCCTCTTCAGATTACAGCAAGTCTCAACATTTCCCATCATCCTAGATTTAGCAGCATCACACATTACATGTCACCTGACATGCCTCTAAAGTTGTGAGCCCTGGTGGCATTCCATACATGGCTCATCGCTATGCCCTGTGCCCTAGGTCTGAATTGATGTTTCTCACTGATGCCTCCCACAGCTGGGTTTTGTTCCTCACAGAATTTCTGGTGAAACCAGAGTCATAAAGACTGGATTAAGAGCAAAGTCCAAGGAATCCCAAGATCTAAGAGCTTGCAGGAAAACTTACGATTTTGGGATACTCCAACCCCAGATAAGCAGCCTGAGACACAGAAAAGGAAAATGCCTTGGAAAGGTCATCCCCAGAAGGAACACAGCAGAGATAGAAGCCTAGGACTTCTGGTTCCCCATCCTGTGTGTTGCACCCCCCAACCCACACAGCTGGCCTGAAAGATACCTCAATGGTAACAGCCCTACTTCACATTCCTAGAAAGCATGTCTTATACAAAGCCACTGTCTACACACACATCGTAGCACCAGTTGTGCAGTCATCCCCATCTTTTACTATACCACTGTGTCTGGTGACATGAAAGTCAAGACCAATGTGATCACACTAACCCCACTAAGTCTCAAAGAAAAGCACTTTTCTATCATTGGCAGTGAATTTTAGATTGGGGACAGATTAGGTTTAAAACAAATCCAAGGAGTCAACTTTGAAGACAACACAAGTTATTTGAATCCCATTCTTTCTTTGTGCAGAGTATACTAAAACTTTCCTTCAGGGTTGACCTTGGAAATAGGCAGAAAGGTTATTGACTCTTTAAATAAGAAGTAGATAGAAAGATTGTTGACTTTTTAAGGTACCTTGAACCACCTCAGGCAGGCTTCCTTCAGTCAAAACTCACCTTGTAGCTCAATCATTTCATCCCCAACCAAGAGAAAAATAACTAAAATTCAATTAGTAACAGTAGTAAGTCAAATATTTTCTCCTTTGAGCATTGTACTTTGTGAAAAAAAAATTCTAGAAAAAGAGATCTCTGGATTGGCTGACTCAAAGAACTTTTCTTGTGGGTGAGAACCCTGAGCATTAATGAGGGTCTGGAAATAAGAAAGAGGTGTTGAGGGAGGGGCTAACAGAAAAGCTAGAGGCAATGGGGTGAGTGAAGGAGACATCCTGGAGAAATCACTGATGTCGTAAGACATTAGGGTCATCTGTGGGCAGGAGAACGTGATCAGGCCATTGAGTCTGCTCTCTCAGGGATTGGCTGTAGCTTCTAATCCAATACCCTTGAAATTCTCAGTCCCCAACTCCCACCAAGTTCTTCAGCAAATACCTCCAGAGAGCTGGAAGAAAGAACACAAGAATCCCAATCCTAGCTCAGTGGTTAGCACATGAGCTTAATAAGTACCCGTTGAACGAAAAAGACAAAAGTTGCAGTGCATCCTGGTACAGTCATCTCTATGGTTAAAGCCTTCTGGCTTGGCCTTTAGAGCACTTCACAGGGTGTGATGCCTATAAAATAGATTCTAATCCCAGGAGGTGTGGAGTTCAATGGACCTAGAATCAGTAATTTGCACTTTATGGGATTATCCCTGGTTGGAGACTTTAGTCAACTCAGGTAGAAGAGGGGGTTCATTTATAATTCATGCATTTGAACATCTCTGGTAAGTACTGCTTACCAGATGGGATTCTCAAGGGTAACTGAAAGAAAAAGCAGGTTGCTCAATGACGTTGGAGTGAAATGAAGCTTTCTAGTTAAAATGAGGACTTTTGTAAGGTTACAGAAGGTCACTGAGTTGTACTTCCATTGGTTCTACAAGGTAATGAGAGGCTATGTTAAAGAAACAAGATGGAAATGCTGCTTGTGGAAGCTGATTGCCACTGCTGTCTTCTGGGAGCAAAAACAAGGCTGAGAATGACTAAACTGCAGCCTATTGTTCCAGGTTGAGCCTGATGTGGAATAGGCCCAAGCCAAGATTACAGGAAAGATGAGAAGGAATAGCCCCAAGAAGTAGGAGTGTGTGTGTGTATACATAAACGCACACACATCTGTATATGTTGGGGGTGGGAATGAGTTGGGATTTAACCAATATCCTATCATTTGGCTGCAATAAAAGAGAAATGAGAACTGTTCAAAAAAGTTAGAGCCTGCAAAAGCTGAGACAATGACTAGCAGCAAAACTTAGGCAAGTCTAAGATGGACAGAGTTAGCTGAAAATGCCTTTGGATAATTTAAAAGAAAATGAGCATATCTTGTTTGATTTTTCATTTTACTTTGGTTATGTGCCATGGAAGAGTATTATATACATTCAATGGAATTTTGTATTAGGAAAGTGTTAAATGCATCAAAATTTCCACATGGGCCAATGCCTCATGCATTAGGGCATTTATGGGGTGAGGGTCAGAAACATATCCCAAAAAATGCCTATTTCTTAGTTCACAGTTTTATCTTCCCTATCATTTCTGTTATGGAGCCAACATTCTCTCAGATTTGGAATGCTTTCCTCACTCATGTACTTATATGTATATGTATGTATATATATAAAAAGTAATGGAACTCTTTCCAGACACATGATTCCAGGAACTTTTTTATGCCTTTGTTATTAGTCCTTTGATAACATTTTCTAATTAAGTCAATGTGACACTCAGCCAAAGAACAGAATCACTTCAGAGTATCCCCACTTGTTCCTTTTTGTGGGACAGTTTACCCTGAAAGTAAGACAAATAAATCAGTTTCAGTTGCCACAAGAAGGATTTAGATTGGACTGGGAGAAGATCTCCCAGACTGCAAGAACCTGGCTGAAGTGCCATGTGAGGAGTTTAAAATCCTCATCTCTAGAGAATTCTAGAGGAAAGTAAAACAACCATTCACATATGGAATTGCCTCAGTGAAAGCAATCATGTCCAGGAAAATTCTCTCTGGAAAATTTTAATGACCTTCAATCCTATATTATTATACTATCCCATTACTTGGTTCAGAGAGCATAAGCATTTTCATAGAGCATTGTGGAAGACTTTGGGGGATCCTTCCAATCCCATCACCCAATCCCTAAAAACTGATTCCTCACCAGCACTGCAAGGGGTCCTAAAATTCACATGGTGCCATATGGTCCTGTTGCAGCCCCATCACCAGTCAACTGAGGGTTGATTAGAGTGGATGTCCACTCAGTCCAAGAGATATTATTCAAGAGCACATAAGTCAACCCGATCCTGCCTTCTGGAGAATGGCATTGGGATTGAGTGAGCAGAACAGAGTGGCACAGACTCTGAAGACAGACAACCCAGGTTTGAAATACAAATCTGCTGCTCATTTGTAATGTGAATTTAGACAAGTCACTTAACTCTTCTGCATCAGTTTTATCTGTAAAATGAAATGCACCTTAGAGGTTAACTGGGAGGATTAAATGAGTTAATGCAACATGTGAATTGACAGAGGCTAGAATGTGCTATGTTCTCTTTGAAGGCTAACTAATTTGTGATTTTGGCTAATTACATAAAGTAAGAAACTGTAAATTTGGGAATGGAAAACTTCACAGTGGAATGATCAACTACAGGTCTGGACCTGAATAAGGAGATAAAGTCAATCTTCATGACAGAACGAGAAAAGCAGAATGGAGTGAGAAGGTAAATCAGGTGACCAGAATGGCAGACAGCAGATGTTTTGATTTTTCATGGCTTCCTGGCTCTCAAATCTGGTCTCTCCTATGGCTGACCTCACTTTGGACTGCTGAGTTTCATGAGACACCTGTGTGTCCTCACAAGAAATGCTGCTTCTTCTTTACCTTACACTAGTTTGGAAATAAGGATCCTTAGTGGGGAGGGTTACATATACCCTCAATTCCTTGTGAAAACCAGAACAAAAAAGAGGACTTCAAGGGAAAGGTACTGCACTTCCATTTCCTTTGGGATCACCTTCTTTTTTCTCAGAATAAGAGATACCTCCATTTTGACTTACTTTATTCTTTTCAAAGAACATTCTTGTTCATCATCAACAACTTCTAAGCGGAAAACTCCTTCAACAACTAAAACTCACTTTTCTTCTATATAAAAACAAATTTAAAGCTGACTGAAACTAATTTCCCATCTTGTTAGTTGGTTGCATTTGGCAGTTAAAAAAAATAGTGGCCTCTTCCTCCGTCTCTGATGGTGTGAAAGTCCAGGCGGCAGTGAGATGCAAAGCTCACACATTATTTGGTAATTTCCATTTCCAAATCCAAGTCCACAGACTCAACCTGCTAAATCCTTTGACTTCAGTCATGACAAATGACACACATTACCATGCCTCATAACACATCTTCTAAAACCTTTCCAAATAACCAGCCGGCAGGCAGTACTGCCAGCCTTGCCACAGACACCATCATTTTTTCCCTTCCCTGTCTGGCTCTCAGTCTTTGGAACAGAGACAAAACTTAACCCTCCCAAACAAAGACCGTTTACTAGGCAACTTAGGGCCAGTAATTAGCTCACACACCATAAGGTGCCACAGAGCTGTTCGCAGATCTCTTCCAAGTTTAAACTTTTTTTCTCTTCCAGAAGTTAGCCCCTTTCTCTAAGAACCTACAATCATTTACCACTGAATGAAGGAACTACACTTATTATAAGAGTAAAATATTTAAAACCTCTTTCAAGGATGGTCAGACAACCTCATAAATCATGTTCTCCACACTGGTGAGTTCGGGATGAGAAGGGATGTGTTGACATATTTAGAAGCCATCGGGGTGCTGTGGTTTCACAGCTAGGAGGGAAACTCGAGCTTGTTGAAGTTGGAGCTTACTTGTATTTTTATTTATTGAATTAATGAAATCTTGGCAACAAACTGTGTTTTACTCTAGACAAGATGTGATTGTTTTCTTTGCCCCCATCTACCTCATCTCCCTTTCTGCCACTTTAAAATAGGCATTTTTATAAATGTTTCAGATGCTAGAAAAGCTTCCTGGGCAGACAAACTGAACCTTAATAAAATCAAGATGAACCAATCAATACATGGAGATATGGCTTCCATTAAAATTGACATTTGGGTGTCAAAAGAAGAAAGAAACAGCATGAAAGTAAATATTTTGAATGTGTTTACAAGGCTGTTGGATTCCAAGAGTTTGCACATTTATCAATCTGACTGCTAGCTTTCAAAAACCACAGATCACCAGAATTCAGCCAACTTAGTTTGTGGTATTTCCTCACATTTGGTGACATGTCTACCATTCTCATAGAAAATGTGAATGTGTGTGTGTTTGTGCACTAATGACTTAAAACAACAACAAAGCATTGTCATGGTTTGGTGTAGAGATTTTCAACCCAAACTATAAACTAGAATCACCTGGATAGATTTGAAAATCCCCAGGCATCTGTACTGCTTGAAAGCTCCCCAGTTACAGTCCCAACAGGAAACAAAGCAGATTCAAACTGGGTAAGCTGAAGAAAGTTTAAAAAAACAACTCTCTACGAAGGTGCCAGCAGAGTGGAGGGAAATGGGAAGGAATGGTGCAGTTCTCTGGGGTTAGGAACAACGGTGTGTTATCACCCCTAGTTTGCAGAAGGAAAAGGTGGGAGTTGTCATCAGAAGCCAGAGAGAGAAGGAGCCCCATGACAAGAGTCATCTGTCAGAAGCTATATGACTTTCAACCTAAGGATGCAACCAACCCCTGGCAATCCCATAGAAAGGCAGCCAGAGAAGAAATACCCAACCACATTCTCCTTTCCCCCTTCCATCTCTTGCTGGTGCTCTTCATGATAGAACCCAGCTAGAAGTTGGAAACTATGGGAGCCCTTTGATGCAGTCATTACCAGGCAGCCCTCCTCTCACTCTTCCTAGGATAACACAGGGTGAAAAAGAGAGAAGAGTAGACCTGAGCAACAAATGGGAACTGTCCAGTCTATCAGGAGATTCTCCTACTACCCAATTTTCTGACTGTGGTGGAATTGGCATTGCTATGAAAATCAGACGTCTCAGGTTCTAGTTCTGGCTCTAAGTAACCTTGGGCAACATACTCCACTCATCTGAGTCTGTTTTCTTAGAAATAAAGAAGATTGGCTCAGTGCAAAGTTTTCCAAAGTGAGGTTCTAATCCTGCACTCATATATAGCTCAGGAGCCGCTTGGCATGGGAAGAGGGAGAGATCAAATGGTGAGTTCTAGCCTCACTCCCTATTGCAGTATCTAGTAAGTAAATACATCGTGTACTAAATTTATTTAGGAAGTTCCAAACTATTTTTCTCAGGCTTATTGCATTTTTAAGACATTGAGTATTTGGACCAATGTGTATGATCATAGCAAAGGAAGAAATTGTGTATGTTTCTAACTAATTTAAATAAAATTGTAAGTTGTGTATGTGTTTGTGTATGTGCCTTTGTAACTTGCAAGTATATTAGTGATGACAAAGGAAAGTGTTTTTAGAGTTGAGAAAACTGGAGCCTAAAGAGATTAACCCTAATTTGGTCAAGTTTAAGAGGCAAAATATATGGTGGAGCCATGGTTGAAACTTAGGTTTCTCTTATTCCAAAAGCAATGCCACCAAAGAACATAAAAATTGAAAAATAAAATGTATACCTATTTACACACACACACACACACACACACACATACACACACATATGCACACACATACATTTACATTTTTAAAGTATATCTCAGGTTTACTTCATTTCTATTAGCTTTTCCCAGGTTTAAATATCTGCCCTTCTGAAGACTGTCCTTGCCAGGGTCCACTTCAGCTTTTAATACCTCACAACAGAGTTCAAAAGACTTCATGTGGCAGGTGAGCAAAAACTATTATCATTGGATTTATGCAACATTTGAATTACTTATCTGTCCCCTTTTTTCCCAACCTGCAAAAGAGTTTTATTTTCTTAATAGGTAAACACGAAGCTTTTGAGAATTTATTCTCTCACCCATGACTGCCAGGTTTTTCTCAATGGGAAATTAGGCTTTTGAAGGCTCTTTCAGAGGTTCGTATGTTCACAGTCCAGAAAGAACAAAAGTCAATGAGGACAAACAGTCACAGAGCCTCAGGGACTTCAGGGGTTTTTGCAGGATAGGTATGAGAATTTTCACATTTGTTCTGTGTAAAGTTCTGTAAACCAGATCCTTGTCCCTCTAAGAAAATATCAAATGCAACCTTAGAAATAGAGTGCATAAAGAGTGTTCTCTTGTGTTTTTTAAATGACTGAACACCAAATATCTCATTCAGCCAGTATTTGTACCTTAATACATACGTGTCATGCTAGTTGATAATGCTAGGTAATAATGATGGAAAATAAACTTTATAAACAAATAACAATTATCAAAATACAGTGAGATAATTGGCACAATGTGGATTTGGCGTAAAGAACAATGGGAGTAGAGAACAAATTATTATTTCTGCCTGGGATAAAGAGGGACATTTTCATATGGAGGGGTACTTTGACTTGCGACTTAAAAGATGAATAAGATTTTACCTGATGGATAGTGATGAGAAGCATTTCAACCAAGGGAAGCTGTATATACAAAGTTACAGAGGCGTGAAATGGGACAGGTGATTTAAAGGATAACAAGTAGTGCAATATGTCTATAGTGTAGGATGCAAGTAAGGCTGTGGTGGGAGTGAAGCTAGCTTGGTAGGCAGCAACCACATCATGATGGATTTTAGTGGGAAAGTTGAGGAGTTTATATTCTATTCTGTATTTTCCATGATTTCAGAATGATTTTGCATATATTCTCAGGAATATGCACACACAGACTCCCTATGTGACATTATTCTAAACATAGCACATCTTCCTGTGGTACCAGTTTTACTAGATATATTAGAAGAGATTTTTAAAAATTAATTAGTTGATGTTTAAATGAATACATAATAATTGTGTTTATGGGATACATGTAATATTTTAATACATGCCTACAATATATGATGATCATATCGGGGTATGCAGGATATTTATTACTTCAAACATTTATCATTTCTTTGTTTTGGGAACATTTATACTCTTGTAACTAAGTTGAAATGTATAATAATTTATTGTTAACTATAATCACCCTAATGTGCTGTCAAACACTCAACTTATCCTTTCTATCTAACTGTATGTGTGTACCCATGAATCAACCTCTCTTCATTCCCCTTCCCCCATCCCAGCCTATGATAACCATCATTTTACTCTATAGCTCTATTTTAGCCCCCACATATGAGTGAAAATATGCTGTATCTGTCTTTTTCTTATTTCACCTAACATCATAACTTCCACTTTTATCCATGCTGTTGTAAATAACAGAATTTCATTTTTTATGGATGAATAATATTTCATTGTGTGCAAAAACTGCATTTTTTTTTTAGTTGGAGACTTACTTTGTCACCCAGCCTGGAGCGCAGTGGCATGCTCACGGTCACCATAGCCTGGACCTGCTGGGCTCAAGCACTCCTTCTGCTTCAGCCTTCCAAGTAGCTGGAACTACAGGCACGCACCACCACACCCAGCTAATTTTTCGATTTATTTTAGAGATGAGGTCTCACCAAGTTGCCCAGGTGGGTCTCAAATGCCTGGGCTCAGGCAGCCCTCTCACCTCAGTCTCCCAAAGGGCTGGAATTATGCATGAGCCACCACACCCATCCTATAAACCTTATTTTCTTTATCCATTATCCACTGATAGACACAGGTTGATTTCATATCTTTGCTATTATAAATAGTGCTACAATGAACATGTGAGTGCAGGTATTCCTTTAATATGCAGATTTCTTTTCCTTTGGGTCAATGCCTAGTGGTGGGCATGTTGGATAATATAGTAGTCCTGTTTTAAGTTTTTTGATAAATAGCCATACTGTTTTCCATAGTCATTGTACTTAATTATATGCCAACCAATCGTGTATAAGAATTCCCTTTTTAGACTGACAGTGGTGGGAGACTATGGGGGGGTTAGGGAGGGGAAAGGAGGTGGGACTAATGGTAGTAAATATCTGTCTGGGGATGGGGAGACACCCCTTATCAACAAGGGGTGTCTGAATGATACATATTTGTAAACCTAACCCTTAACTGTACTCCACAATCGTAAAATTAAAAATTAAAAAAAAAAGAATTCCCTTTTCTTCACATCCTTGCCAGCATTTTTTACTTTATGTCTTTTTAATAATAGCCGTTCTAACAGAAGTAAAATTATATCTCATTTTGGTTTGATTTGCATTTCCCTGATGATTAGTGATGTTGAACATTTTTTTCATGTATTTGTTGGCCATTTGTATGTCTTCCTTTGAGAAATGTCTATTCATGTCCTTAGTCCACTTTTTATTTATTTATTTATTTGTTTGTTTTTTATTTTTATTTTAAAGATGTGGGGTACAATTCAGGGTTAGGTATATGGTCATTGTACAGGTAAAGTTTGGGCCTCACTTTGGTCCCCACTTCACCTGATTTGAGATCAGGGACCCTTATTGATGAAGTGTGCCCTCCTCCCCTGGCAGTTTCCCACTACCGCCAATTCCTTTCTTGTAGTATTATAATAATTGTTCAGGGTCTGCTTATAAGTGAGAACATGTGGCACTCAGTTCTTTGCTTCTGTGATAAATCACTGAGTATTATAGACCCTAAGTCCATCCAAGTTGCTGCAAAAATTCATAATCTTGTCCTTCTTTATGACTGATTAATATTCCATTGTGTATATGTATCACATTTTTCAATCTAGTTCACTTTCAGTGGACAGCAGTCAACAGATACATGAAAAAATGCTCAGCCTCACTAGTCATCAAAGAAATGCAAATTAAAACCACACTGAGATACCATCTAACTCCAGTCAGGATGGCCACCATCAATAACTCAAAAAACAACAGATACTGGTGAGGATGTGGAGAAAAGGGAACACTTCTACACTGTTGGTGGGATTGTAAACTAGTATAACCTCTGTGGAAAACAGTGTGTTGATTCCTAAAAGATCTAAAAATAGACCTTCCATACAACCCAGCAGTTCCCATTCTGGGAATACCCCTGAAGGAACTCAAAACACTCTATGAAAAAGATACCTGCACATGCATGTTTACTGCAGCATTATTCACAGTAGCAAAAACTTATCCCACTTTTTAACAGAGCTATTTACATTTTCATTGTTGAAGTATTTGAGTTCCTTTATAATTTGGATATTAGTTCCTTGTCAATATATACTTTACAAATATTTACTCCCATTCTGCAGGTAGTCTGTTTATTCTGTTGATTATTTTATCTGCTGTGCAGAAGCTTTTCAGTCTACTAAAGTCCCATTTGTCTATTTTTGTTATAGTTGCCTGTGCTTTTGAGGTCTTAACCATGAATCCTTTGCCAAGACCAATGTCATGCCATGTTTCCCCTATGTTTTCTTATAGTAGTTTTATAATTTTACATTTAAATCTTTAATCTACTTTGAATTGATTTTGGCATATGATGAGAGAGAAGTATCTAGTTTTATTCTGCAGATGAATACCCCAGTTTTTCCAGCACCATTTACTAAAGAGAGTGTCTTTGTATGTTCTTGGTGTTTTGTTAAAAATCAGTTGATAATAAATACATAAATTTACTTCTGGGTTCCTTGTTTTGTTTCATTGGTCTATGTATTTGTTTTTATACAAACACCTTGTTGTTTTGGTTACTATAACTTGATAGTATATTTTGAGGTCAAGTACTGGTATCCCTAGCTTTGTTCTTTTTGCTCAGAATTGCTTTGACTGTTCTGGTTCTTCTTTTATGTTTCATATTAAATTAAACATTTTATTTCTGTAAAAAATGGCATTGGTATTTGTAGGAATGATATTAAATATGTAGATTGTCTTGGTAGTATGGTCATTTTAACAAGATTAATTCTTCCAGTCCATTAGCATGAGATGTCTTTCCTTTTGATTGTGTCCTTTTAAATACACACACACACACACACACACACACACAAACATATATATATATGGACAGAAAGCAGGATTTTATTAAGAATACAAAAAGGGGTCACTTGGTTGGGAATATGGTGGCCGAGACAGTCAGACTATGTGAGACCCAGTGTGAGTGAGTAAGTATATGGAAATTTTTGTGTATGTGTTGGTGAGTGAGTGGGCATGTGAGTGACTGAGTGAGTAAAGGCTTGGGAACAAGCAGCCAGGGCTCTCCTGGTGCAGCGGTTGGTGCTGCAGCTGCTTGGCTTGGACACTAGTGACTCCGAGGATGCAGAAGCCAAGTGCCATTTTTAAAAAATCAACAAGCCGGGCTTGGTGGCTCAGCCTGTAATCCCTCGCCTGGGGAGGCTGAGGTGAGTGGATTGCCTGAGCCCGTGGGTTCGAGACCCGCCTGGGCAACCTGGAGAGACCTCATCTCTACAATAAATCAAAAATTAGCTGGGCGTGGTAGCGCGCACCTGTAGTTCCAGCTACTTGGAAGGCTGAGGCGGAAGGATCGCCGGAGCCCAGCAGGCCGAGGCTGTGATGACCCGGAGCGGCCACTGCACTCCAGTCTGGGCGACAGAGTGAGACTCCAACTCAAAAAAAAAAAAATCAACAAAACTCTTCCTGGGAAGATGCTGGGAGAGACTGATTAAGTGGGGGCTCATGAGCAAGTGACCAGGACTTTCCTGGTGAAGCAGTTGGTGTTGCAGCTGCTCTGTTTGGTCCCTAGCTCTTCTCTGGTCACAGAAGTTGAGTGCCTTTTTTCTTTTTTTTTAGCAGACAGAAGTTTTCCCACAAAGAAGCTTCAGGGAGAGACTACCAGCTCCAGGCTCTGCCTCTCCACTTAAGTGGGATAGACTGCCAACTCCAGGCTTTTCCTCACCACTTTAGTGCCTGGCTTCAAACTGGCACCAAGGACTGTGGAGGGAACCCAGAGGCAGAGTCTCACTGGAGAAGACAAAAGAGGTACTATGTCACCATCTTGAAAACAAGGCAGGAAAGTGCTATGACTTGCTCACCATGGAGCAACAGACCCAATCTCTGTGACAGGAGGATCAACTACTCAGGGGTTGATGGTGACCCAGAGGAAATATCCTGAAAACACCAACTTTGGAGAGACAGAACAAGTGTTGAGTCTCAGGCGCTCCACCCCTTACCCTGATTCAGCTACAGGACAAAGGGTATGGCGAGAAAAGGACTAGGAAGACCTCCAAAGAGATCAGTGGTGAGTCTTGGGCTAACCCAACTCCGCTTCTCCCCAGCAATCCTCTGAATGTCAGACCCTCAGAGTTGGGGCATGACTGAGAGGGACGAACCCAGGCAAAGCCTGGACGTCAGCCTCAATAGGAGAACTCCATTCCAGGATAGGCCTGGTTGGGCCTCCCCAGTGAGTACATACCTGGGGAAGAGATAATCCCACACCTTCCCATGGAGGGGATCCCCCAACCATACAAGAGTGCGAGGTGAGGACTGCAGCCCCATCCACCCCCACTACCCCTCCCCCTCCCCTGGTCCAGACACTGGGGAGAGACAGAAAGAGGAGGAAGCTCTGTAGAAGATAGCAGAGAAGCAGATGAAAACAGCAATTACAGAACTTGCCACAAGAGGACAGTTTTTTTTTCTTCTTTTTTTAATTTTAAAAACATTTTTGCCTGTGTGTTTGTTTTTCCATTTTTAAAATATTTTTCCTTTGTGTATGGATGTGTATGTGAGGGCTTGATATGCATCCCACCCTTTTTTCTTTTCTTTTTCTTACTTCTTTTGTTTTTTGCTTTCTCTTTATGTGTGTATGTGAATGATTGAGTGTTCATCCTTCAGTTTATTTTCTTTTTTGAGTTTGTTTTTTTTTCTGTTGGTTTCTTTTTGCTCTTTTGTTCTTCTCTTTTTTATATAGTTTAAAAGAATATGTGTGAGGGTTCAATCTGAATTCCTATTTTTTCTTTTTTTTTCCCAGTATTTCACTTTTTCTTTTCCATTCATTTTGTGTTAGGTGTGTGCGTATGTGTGTGTGTGTGTGTTTAGTTTTCCTTGTTTTTTGTTTTGTTTCACTTTGTTGTTATTCCAGTTTGTTTTGGTGTGTATGTGGGGTGTGTGTGTGTGTGTGTGTGTGTGTGTGTGTTCAATTGTTTTTTGCTTTTGCTTTTGCTTTCACTGTTGTGTGTTTGCTTTCATGTTATTTTATTTTTGTCCATCTTATTTTACTATATTTTTCTCTGTTCTTCTCATTGCTGGACTCAGGAAGTACACACACATCTTGTACACACACATATCCATTACATCATAATATAGAGTGGTGGTGGGGACTGGGTCTCAGGGAACATATACCATAATCAGTGAACGTTGTGATTTGCAAGTAGTTTCTGAATCCTAACTCCCCATCCTCTACCTTATTCGACTTTCAAAACTACAAGAGACAGTAAAGCTTCCCACTCACCATCCTGTTTCAAAATAGAACAAATCCAGAGCCCAGATCAGGGAGGAATAGAAAGCTGAGCAAATATCAGGAGTGAAAACCTCTCCCACTGCCATTGAATAATGGAACTAAAGAGAAAAGCAAGAGATCTGTCACAAATGAGGAAAAACTAGAGGAAGACTATCGGCAATTTCAAGTGTAACAAAGAGAAAATGCCTGAAAAATCAGGTCTCTGAGCCCAAACAATGGAAGTCACCAATGATTGGCCCCAGAATAAGATAGGAATTAGGGAATGGATGGAAAGAGTGAATAAGACTCAAGAAAGACAAAATGTAACATTGAAATGACTTGTAACAGAGATTTTGGGTTTGAAAAATTTCATTCAGGAATTAAATAGCAAGATGACAAGCATGGAAAGCAGAATTAATCTAAAAGAAGAAAGAATCTCAGAACTTGGAGACTAGAACATGGAATTAACTAGATCTGTAAAAAACATAGAAAGAAAACTCAGAAAGAAAGAACAAAGCCTACAAGAGATGTGTGATCATACCAAGAGGCCAAACCTATGCCTGATTGGTATCCCAGAAGAAGAAAGGGAAATGGAGAACATCTTGGAGCAAGTATTCCAGGTGGCTATCCAAGAAAACTTTCCCAGTCTTACCAGAGATGTGACCAGCCAAGCACAATAGATACAGAGATCACCCACAAGACATCAAATGAGAAGACCAACCCCTAGTTACACAGTAATTTGCCCACACAAAGTAGACACAGAAAAAAATCCTAAAGGCAACAAGAGAAAACTCAGACTACTGACTGGGAAAAACCAATCAGAATAGCAACAGATTTATTGACAGAAACACTACAAGCAAGAAGGGACTGGAGTCCAATATTCAAAGTTCTCAAAGGTAAACAATTTCAACCAAGAATTTCCTACCCAGTCAAGCTCAACTTCATCAGTAATGGAGAATTAAAATTACCAGACACCCAAACTCAAAGAGATTATATAGCTTCCAGATCAGCTCTACAGGAGACACTTAAAAAGATATTAAGCATAGGAGAAAGAAAAAAAGAAGGACCACACACATCTCAAGAGAACAGCAGAGCACAGAATCAACAGAAAATACATGGCAACAACAAACTTGAAAACACACATGTACATCACCTCCGAAGTTAAAAGAAAACAAGAAAACAAACAAAGAAAAAGCTTTATAAGAACCTCATGACATGGATAAACAATCACATACCAATAATCAGCCTAAATGTGAATGGACTAAATGCATCACTGAAAGACACAGAATGGCAAGCTGGATAGGAAAGCATAACCCAATTATTTGCTGCAGCCAGGAAACTCATCTCACCACAAGGGATGCACATAGACTCAAAGTTAAAGGATGGAAAATGAGTTTCCAGGCAAATGGATCACAAAAGAAGGCAGAAGTCACAATCTTAATATCAGACAAAACAACATTTAAGCTATCAAAAATTTAAAAAGTTATGAAAAAACATTACATGAAACTACAGTGGTGCATTTAGTCCATTCACATTCAGGCTGACTTTTGGAATGTGATTGTTTATCCACGTCATGAGGTTCTTATAAAACTTTTTTTGTTTGTTTCCTTGTTTTCTTTTAGCTTTGGAGGTGATGTACATGTGTGTTTTCAAGTTTGTTGTTGCCATGTATTCTCTGTTGATTCTGTGCTCTGCTGTTCTCTTGAGATGTGTGTGGTCCTTCTTTTCTTCTTTCTTCTACATAATGATAAAAGTTTCAATCCATCAACTAGAAATATCCATCTTAAACATATATGCACCCCAAACAGGAGCACCAGCATTTATAAAGCAACTACTAAGTAAACTTTAAAAAGATATTAACTCTAACACTATTATAGCAGGGGACTTGAATACCCCACTAACAGCCCTAGATAGATCATCAAGGCAAAAAATTAACATGGAGATTCAGAACTTCAACTTGACACTCGACCAAATGGACTTAATAGATACCTACAGAATATTCCACCAAACAACCACAGAATATACATTCTGCTCATCACCACATGGAATGTACTCCAAGATCGATCACATCTTCAACATAAATCAAGCATAAACAAATTCCATAAGGTTGAAATATTGCCATGCACCTTCTCAGACCACAGTGGAATAAAAATAAATATCAACACCAACAACATTTCCCAAAAGCCCACAAAGACACTAAACAGCATGATGCTGAACAACAACTGGGTCAACACTGAAGTCAAAATGGAAATTAAAAGATTCCTGGACACAAATGAAAATAAAGAAACATCTTACCAAAACCACTGGGATGCCATGAAAAGAGTTCTAAGAAGGAAATTTATATCTCTACAAACACACATCAAAAAAATGGAAAGTTCACAAGTTGACAGCTTAACAAATCACCTAAGGGAGCTAGAGAGTAGACCACCAAAACCCTGACTTTAGCAGAAGAATCCAGATCACCAAAATGAGAACCCAAATATGGGACATAGAAGACAAGAATATCATAGAAAACATCAACAAAACAATAAACTGGTTCTTTGAAAGAATCAACAAGATTGATGGACCCCTAGCCTGAATGACCAAGAAAGAGAGAGAAAAAACCCAAATACAACAATCAGAAATACAAAAGTCAAATCATAACTGACTCTGAAGAAGTACAAATGATTATCAGAGATTACTATGCACACCTGTATGGAAACAAACTTGATTACCTAAAAGAAATGGAGGACTTTCTGACATCACACAACTTCCCCAGGTTGAAACAAGAACACATTGAGACACTAAATAGACCAATAACAACCCA
>CAUYQG010169346.1:0-10971 GCA_963574415.1 Tarsius wallacei | reverse complement strand
CCAAGTAGCTGGAATTACAGGTGAGTGGCACCACACTCAGCTCATTTTTTTTTTTTAATTTATTGTAGAGACGAGGTCTCGCCCAGTTGCCTAAGCTGGTCTCAAACCCCTGGGCTCAGTCAATCCTCTCACCTCAGCCTCTCAATGTGCTGGAATTACATGCTTGAGCCACCATGCTCGGCCCATGTTGTATTGTGTTTTTTTTTTTTGGAGTTGGTGTCTCACTCTGTCGCCCAGACTGGAGTGCAGTGGCACGCTCCCGGCCACCACAGCCTCGACCTGCTGGGCTCTGGGGATCCTTCTGCCTCAGCCTTCCAAGTAGCTGGAACTACAAGCATGCACTACCACGCCCGGCTAATTTTCTTGATTTATTGTAGAGACGAGGTCTCGCCAAGTTGCCCAGGTGGGTCTCCAACCCGCAGGCTCAGGCAATCCACTCACCTCAGCCTCCCAAAGTGCTGGGATTACAGGCTGAGCCACCGAGCCTGACCCCATGTTGTATTTTTTAAATGTTGACACAGAGGAGGCATGTGTAGTGAGGTAGGAATTGTATGAGTTTCTGCATATTTGTTTGAGTAAGCATCCCGTAATTAAGCCCAGAATTTTTATAACATATAAAACTTAATAGAATGCAAAAAGTCTTATGAAGACTGCCCAAATTTCTGATGATTTACTTAGTTAACATAACTTACAAAGTATTTGCAAGGTGAATTGAATGTGTAAGACTTCTATAAGTTTTAAGTTTATAACTGCTTCATCTGTGTATAAAAAACCTGAGAATTCATGGTTGATGCCAACGAAATGTCATAGGTGAGGTCAAATTACCTATGAGACCAACTACATCTCTATTACATAGGGCAGAGAACACTGAAGAAAGAAAATGAATTGAAACGTGAGGAAAAAATAACAAAACTCCATAGGATTAATAAGTTGTCAGCATTGTTTGCACTGTGTATGTTTGCCAAATTACAATCAACCCTGGAAGAGTTTACAACAGGAAATGTGTCCACATGTGATACAAACTTCTCTTTTCACAAAATACAAGTGTGGCTTTTATAATCCGAAAAAGATAATAACTTCCTATAGATTTGGCATTTTCAATCATCATTCGTAATGCACAAGGACAGATTTTGGATTGGCTCAGTGTATATCATCTGAAATCTGCATTATTTAGTCAGCGCTCAGTCATGGGACTCATTAAGGGATAAAATTGAGAACAAGGCTGCCAATTGTGTCTACAATACACAAGTAAATAAATAAAATGTTAACATTTCATTACCGACTGTTGAGATCACTTGGGTTCTTTTGTGTTCTAAAATTTACAGTGTTTTCTCAAATTTATTATTTCATTGTTTGAAAAGTTTATTTCATAAATATAGAAAATAAGACTAGAAGGAGAATTGGTAAAGTTGGAGCTGGGACCTATGCCTTCTCTTTATAAATATCAAACTATGCTGATGTCCTAAAAATCAGAACTCTAGCTGGCCTGTTTCTAGAAGCACCCTTCCACTTCTATCCAGAATGGATCTTAAGCCACTACATTCAAGCATGGCTGTTTGTGGTGCTTACTAGGTTATCTGTTCTGAATGAATAATATTTAATAATTTGAATATTATCTTGTTTCAATCTAAACCTATTCAAGACCGAGTTTTCAAGGTTGTTAAATGACTATAGGGAATAAGTCTATTCTGAAGATTAATTGCATAATATAAACACTAGTCAAGTGACTTATTGATATGTGCTTAATGAAAGACATAACTGTGAATATCTGAATAAACACTAGACGTGAGCCATTGTTTGGACTTTTGTTTTTATTGTACACAGGATTTTTCTTTTTTATTGAAAAGACAAGGTAATGGCAGGATGAAGAAAACTTGAGATCAAAAATTAAAGACAGCTATTTTCATTGGATTCTATATGTAGGCCTGCAGTCATATTTTAATATTAGGCCTTCTTAACTTGACATGGTTACAAATAGTTTTCCTTGTCTTCACAGTATTTCTAATCACATTTCAATGGCTGCATACTATGCTAATGCATATAAATTGATTTTAACTATGACATTATCACTTTACAATGAAATGTAGTAGTAATCATACTTTTGGCAAACCTTACACATTTGAATTTATATTATACAAGCTATTAAAAATATTAAATTTTTCCAGTTAGTTATTAGTTTAATAACTTAGGCTCTTGAAAGCATTGTAATCCTAAGGTGTGAACTAACTTAATTTATCTTGGAAAATGTGAAAATGTACCTCGAAGGTACAAATTACTTTCACAATAAATACCAAATGATCTGATTTACTTAACAGAAAATTTAAATCAATATTTTACATGCTGGTTTAGAGCATATTTCTATATACCATTTCTGTACAGGATAAGAAAATATATCAACTTTGGAAAATACAATATAATACATTTGGAATAAAAAGAATGAAGTCATGGCCATTGTGTTCTTATATATGCTATTATAGTCACATGTCTAAAAATACCATTTAGATATTCATGCTATACTGGTTATTTAATATTTTGATAGCCACCACTGTTTTAGTCCAGAAAACAGTGCAATTTCTTACTGAGGTCAAATTCCTTGCAAGCACAATTTACTGAAGCAAAATTTCATCTCACCAAAGCATAGCGCATTCTGCCAAGCCTGTTAATGCCAACGCAGATCATTTAGTGTATAATTGGCTGCAACTGGCACTCACACAAGCTGTGACATTTTCTATCAGCAATAGGGTAGTATTTGAAAAACCAAAGAATAATTACATGCTGCAGAAGATAACCTGATGTGGGCAGAAAGGAAGCATAGTATAAAAAACTCAGCTCTTCTTTACTTCAAACAGGAAGCTACAATACCTGCCATTCTTTCTTCTACAAAATATAAGAAGTCAGGAAGAGAGATAATACTGACTTGGGGAATAAAGGCTGAAATTATTTGGGGTCTTCTGTTTAGAGAAGGCAAAAAAAATAGAGTATTAATTAAAGGGACCCAGAGACAACCTGATATCAACAGAAAATGGCATTGACTTATAAAACATCATTCAATTGATAAATCAAGGAGAGAGAGAAAACTGGAAGGTGAATGGAGGAAAAAGAAATGAAAAGAATAAAGTGAGAGGGGAAAGAATCCCTATAAAAGAAAATAGATGAGGAGCATATGAGAAAATACAGAGCCAATAAAAAACTGTGCATCAATGGATCATCTTGAATGCTTGTTTTCTCTAACAATTAAATGTAAAATACTATAACAATGATGTGTTATATCATACGCTATGATATATCATTTTTTACTCTGTCAGTAGCAAAAAAGATTAAAAGTTTGGATAAGTGTGTGGAAAAAGTCTCCTCCACTATTGGTAGAAATATAAATAAATAAAATTGGTGTCGAAATAATGGGTAAAACTTTACTGAAATATTTACGCACATTGACTCAACAATTTCTCTTGTAGGAGAGACACTTATGAGGAAGACCCCCCCCAAAAAACCGGTACTATCTTTTGGAGTGTGGGCCCGTTGCACTACACTCAGAATTTGTTCCTCTGGATCAAACAATAGCCAAAATTCTTATCTGGAAATTTTGAGAACTTTGTTGTTCTTCACAATTTGCAGAAGAAACATCCTGAAATGTGGCAAACAGGTGACTGGCTCTTCCACCACGACAGCCACACCTGCCCACACCACTCTGTGTGTCCAGCAGTTTTTGACCAAAAACGGCATCACGATTCCCGTGTCCCACTTTCCCTATTCATCTGATCTCTCCCTGAGTGGCTTTTTTGTTTGTTTGTTTCCCCAGATGAAAAGAGTTCTCAAAGGGAAACGTTTTGCCAATGTGAAAGAGGTGAAACAAAAAATGACAGAAGCCCCAAAAGACATCATAATGGATGAATTCAAAAACTACTTTGAGCAGCAGAAAAAGGATCTCAACAGGTGCATTGTATTGTGAAGGTGACTGAAGTTTAAATACGGAATAATAAAGCCACAGTTTTTTATAAATAAATTCTGGTTTTGGGGAAGGCCCCTCCTCATACATAAGTATGAAAAGATATAAACACAAGGATATTCTCTGCAGAATAACTTATGATCAAGAAATTTGAAAATAATCAAAATAAGCATAGGATATTGTTAAATAATTTATTATATATCCATAGAGTAAAATGCTATACATAAGCTAGAAATAATTTTTAAAATATTATATTACTAGCGTAGCTAATATATGTTAAGTGAAAATGCCTATAGCAGTAGTAATAACAATAATGACCATAATAAAGGTTAATCATTCCAACTATATGACATTCTGGAAAAGATAAAACTATGAAGACAGTAAACAAATAAAATAGAAAAAAATTAGTGCCAGGGTTTAGAGAAGAGAAAGTGGGGGAATAGGCAGTACACAGAAACTTTCTAGGACAGTGAAACTATCCTGTAGGATAATTCAGTGGTGGATACTTATTATTACCCATTTGTCAAAACCCACAGAATGTATGACATTAATAGTGAACCCTTAAGTAAACTATTAACTTTGGGTGAAAAAGATGTGTCAGTGTAGATTCATAGGGAGTATATAGGAACTCTCTGTACTTTCCACTCAATTTTGCTGTGAACCTAAAACTGCTCTAAAAAAAGTTCACTCATAATTTTTAAAGTTAATATTTACTGAGAATTTTTTATGTTGTGCTAATCTCTTTATTAGCATTATCTCATTTAATCTCACCAGAATTTTATTAAGCAGGTAGTATTTTTACCTGCAGATGAGAAAATCTGAGACTTAGGGAGGTTAAATAAATTACCTGAAGATGCCAGTGTGGACTAGTGCTGGGTCTTGAACCCAGATGTGATTGGCTCCCACATTCAGGCTTTTAGCATAGTGCCTGGAACATAATGGGCTCCCAAGGCCAGGTCTTATCTAGATTCCCAAAATCCAGATTCCCAAAGTATACGGTAATCCAATTTCAGAAGAAGAAACAACTTAGTAAAGGTATAGAAAAAAAATACAGAATATTGACCAAACTGTTAACATCCTCTATTTAAGAAGAAATTATAGGATTGTATTACATTCTGTTTATTTTTACATTTATGATATTTTGTGATAACAATCATAGTTTTATAGTAATAAAAAAAACAGAAAGATCAATTAAATGCTTAATTTCTTACAGTTGATTGCAAAATAGCACTCTAAAATGACTGATATGTCTTTAATCAATGTCTGAGAACTTCTGAATGCAGGTATTCCCAAATGCCAGTCTATGAACTGAACACATGATGAATACCTAAGGAATATTTTCTTGCACATCCCTATTCTTTGGCCCCAAATGCCCCATCCTACCCAGTTTAGTACATCTGGGATGTAACTCAAGAATTTATATTTTTTAAAAAGCTCCCCAGGTGATTCTGATACCCAGCCAGGTTTGGGAATGACTGTCTAAGGGAACGTGATTTATGTGGATCAAAAGAAGAAAAAGAGAGAGTACACCATACGGTATGTTAACTCTTTCTCTAATTTCATTTTAAAGGTGGAGTCAGAGAAAATGTTTCTGGTCAGATGCGGTGGCTCAAGCCTGTAATCCTAGCACTTTGGGAGGCCAAGGTGAGAAGATTGCCTGAGCCCAGGGGTTCGAGAACAGCCCGGGCAACTTGGCGAGACCTCATCTCTACTATAAATAAAAAAAACTTAGCTGGGCGGTAGCGTGTGCCTGTAGTTTCGGCTACTTGGAAGGCTGAGGTGGAAGGCTCGCCGGAGCCCAGCAGGTTGATGCTGCGGTGGGTGTGAGAATGCCACTGCACTCCAGCCTGGGCGACAGAGTAAGACTCAATTCAAACAAAACAAAACAAAACATTCCTATGTCATCAGTACATATAATTCATTCAGCATGTGCCTGAAAACATGAACACAACATTGTTCATCGAAATATGGCAAGAATTCATGCCTTAGAACGGAGGTAGGGAGGGTACTTGTAAGGTTTTATAACTGAGTAATTAATACTACATGGCAGGCAACCCCCTCAGGTCCCCTCCCACTGTGGGAGCTTTCCAGTCCTCTCAGTAAATCCTGCTTTAAACAAAAAGCAAACAGACAAACAAATAAAAACTATATGGCATTGGTATAGATATAGACATCTAGACCAACAACATAATAACAAACACAGAAACACACCCAAGCATAGATGGAATTTTGGCTTATTTTAGGGGTGACCACAATCGATGGGGCAGCTTGGCACTGTCCAGTGGGCTATCTATCTGTGGGGAAATTAAAATGAACACTTAGCAAACAGTGCCCGACACTTACTGGGCATTCAGACTTTTGTCTGAAGAGAGCGATCGCTTTCTAAAAATTCCTCCGAGTGCTCCTGTTTTTCTCACCTTCTACTGTCAGCTGCCATCGTTAGCTGGTCTCCTCTTCCTTTTCCTCCCATGTCTCCCATCAAATGCTCCTCTTTGCCTTGATTCCTTCCTCGGTTGTCTTTTGTTTTCTTCACACTCTAACTGCCCTCCTGGCTGATTTCATCTATTCTCGTGACTTTGACCACTAAAAACAGAAGGAAACCCCAAATCTATTCATTCCAATGGAGACTTTTGTCCCAAGTTCCACTCATATTTCTAAAGCTTAAGGGATCTGAAAAGCACCTTACACATAACATACCAACATATTATCTTCTCTCAATGCTTTTGTACTGTAATTACAATATAATTTAATGAAGTCACTATTCAACCAGTTTTCCAAGGTAGACCTATTTAACTTTGTCTTCTCCCTGTCAACAGACCAAGTCCTATAATTATTTTCTTTTTTTTTTTCTTTTCTTTTTTTTTTTGGTCAGGGTCTCACTCTGTCATCCAGACTGGAGTGCAGTGGCACCATCATGGCTCACCGCAGCTTCCAACTCCTGTGCCCAAGAGATCCTCCCACCTCAGCCTCCCAAGTAGCTGGGACTATAGGCACATGCCATCATGCCCAGCTAACTTTTTTGATTTTTTTTTTTTTTTTGGAGAGATGAGATCTCACTATGTTGCCCAGACTGGTCTTGAATCCCTGGACTCAAACAATCCCCCCACCTCAGCCTCCCAAAATGTTGTGATTACAAGCATCAGTCACTGTGCCTGGCTGCGAGTCCTATAATTTCTATGTCAAAATATCTTTTGATAACTCTCCATCCCTATTACCCCTGCCTGGTTCAAGTTCTCACTATTCTCACTCCTACAATTGCCAGTCTCTTATCTAATCTTCCTTTCTTCCACCCCTCCCTGATTATTCGTCATCTTCTAACGCAGAGTCATTCGCCTTCAAATAAAATGGGATAAAAAATTAAAATTATGTCTGCAACTCTCCTTAAATGACTGGTGACTTATGGAAGGCTACAGAAAAAGTCCAGATTTCTTATTTGGCAAATGATGGCAATAATGGCAATAGCATATGAATGCCCATTTTTCTGTGAACAAACAGAGGCTTCAAGAGCCTAAGTATCATTCCCAAGGGACCTCATAAGTGGCAACCCTGGGATTTGAACCAGATTGAATTCAATCTGAGAACCCCGTGCTCAATTTGAATGTCACTTCCCTGACCTAACTATCTGTTTGCAGGTCTTTCTCCCCAAACAGGCTGCAAGCTCCCCAAGGACATTCGAATGTGTCCTGAGTGTCTGACAGAGAAAGGGTGCTAAGTATAGGCTTGCTTTTAAAAAGCAGATGAAGGAGCCGGGCTTGGTGGCTCAGCCTGTAATCCCACGCCTTGGGAGGCTGAGGTGAGTGGATTGCCTGAGTCCGCAGGTTCGAGACCTGCCTGGGCAACTTGGCGAGACTTCATCTCTACAATAAAAAAAAAAAAAAAAAAAAATTAGCCGGGCGTGGGAGTGCGCACCTGTAGTTCCAGCTCCTTGGAAGGCTGAGGCGGAAGGATCGCCGGAGCCCAGCAGGTCGAGGCTGTGGTGGCCGGGAGCGGCCACTGTACTCCAGTTTGGGTGACAGAGTGAGACTCCAACTAAAAAAATAAAAATAAATAAAAATAAAAAACAGATGAAGGAATAGAGAATTGAACGATGGAAAGAAGTTGAAGAAACCGGTGAAATTGTTTCAAGAACATGTTGCTGTTTTAACATGTTTGAAGAAATGTCATGTAGAGAGGCTTTATTTTCCCTAGAGTAGGGAATTCCATGAACAATCTTAGGGAATGAATTTTTCCAGGACATTTCACAAGTCTTACAAAGCTGTTTGTGATCCATAATAAAAATGTGTAGCGTTATTTCTCCAGAGATGACCAATGAACAGATGTTACTGGGAGACCAGTTTCAGATTTCTGTAAGAAAGAAATTGATAACAAGGAGAGCTGTTCAAAAATGAAAACTTTACAATACAATGTCAAAAGCTCTGAATCAGTGGAAGCAATCAAGCAGAGGCCAGATAAACATGTCCAAAGAAGAGGGATTGAAGGCTGCATTAAAACAATGCCCTCACTCCTTCAACCTCTGTGATTCTGTAATTCTAAGATTCAATCCATAACAAATGTGTCTTTTATCTTTTCTCACTCTCTTTCTTCTCTCTCTCTTTTTTTTACTTTACAAAGATTTTTATCCTTTCAAGGCATTTTTCTGTTTCCTGCTTTTTTGCATTTCTTAGTAAATACAAACAGCTTTCCTTCTCTCTCTCTCTCTCTCTCTCTCTCTCTCTCTTCTTTTTTCTTTTTTTTTGAGTCAAGGTCTCACTCTGTTGCCCAGGTTGGTGTGCATTGGCATGATCATAGCTTACTGCAGCCTTGATCTCCTGGGCTCAAGCAATCCCCCCACCCCACCCCCAAAAGTGTGCAATCTTGCCTAGCTAATTTTTTTCTTTTTTCTCTCTTTTTCTTTGTAGAGACAAGGTCTTGCTATGTTGTCTAGGCTGGTCTCAAACCCTGAACTCAAGCAATCCTCTTGCCTCAGCCTCTCAGATTGCTGGGATTACAGGCTTGAGCCACTGGGCCAGGTCCCAAGCAATTTATGTGTAAATTCTGTTAACATCTGTAGACACTCCTCACATTGGTTCCCCTTCTTACCTGTTGCATAGTCTGATTGCCCATTTGTCATAGGTTATGGAGATTTTAGTTTATATTGTACAAAACTTTGAAGTATGAAATACAGAAATAATTATTCTGTAGACCTGATGGCCCCTAGTGCCTGCTTTATTGAATCCAGTTTTCTTTTCTCCTCAAAGACATTTATTTATTTCACAATTGTTCTTCATGTAACAGAAACTTTCAAAAATATTTACCCTGTTGCTGTCCAAAAGATAGTAATATAACAAGAGTTTAATATAATGACATGTAGAAGATTTTTCTAGTAACTTTTCCCCACATATATTTCATTATTTTCATCTCCACGTGATTAAAAGGATGCACTACATTTTAAAAGATAGAGTTGGGCAAATGTGGGAGTTATTCAGAAAATAATCATATAAATGTTTACCAATTCCCCCCCCATGTCCTGAAATCATTGTATCTTTACTTAGAAACATAACGGATATTTTTAGCCTTTTATTAAGAGCAGCCCTCAAAGCCAAGATTAAATAAATAATCTTTGTTTGGCAAAAGATATTAAACTTTATGCCATGCTATCACGGAATAAATGAAGAGTTTTGCTCCTCTATTTCATATAGTCAGACTTTCAGGGCAACCCTTTGGAAAAGATAAACCAGATCCAAATAGATTAACCTTTTTGCTTCTCATTGTGAGAAGCAACAGATGAGGCGAATGCAAATAACTTTCATTGGTTTTGTTGCCACAAGTCAAATAAAATGTATCAAAAGGAACATCAGCTCTAAAGGTTTACGTTGGTTCCCCAGTTCAATCAATATTTGCTGCCACCTGCTGGTTAAAAGAGAAGACTGCAGGTAACGGAGAACCGCGAGAAGGGACTTTCACCAGGTTTGTGCCAGGTAATTTATATAGGGCAGGGAGGGGTTAATTATCTGGAATTGTGCTTTTAAAACTACAGTCCACTCCAGCTTCAGAGTTGGCCCCTTCTGACTAGCAAAGGGAAAAAGAGGACAGGCAGTTGCTGGCTGTCTGCCCTAACGTCATAAGTATTTGCCCTGGTCAAGAATCTGGTCACCCGCACTCTCACTTCCAACTCTCCCTTCCTTGCCCTGGATTGCAAAGCGATAGAGTCCTGTTCTTATTACTTCTTAAAATATTTCCCTAAGGAAAATCTGTTTTCCTTGATCAGAAATTGCAAACCGGAAGTTGGGAACAGATTGCAACATGTAGACAGAATTTTGAAACGTGTGGCTGTTGAATTTCAAGTAAGGAGAGCCCACATAAAAATCTGAATTGCCAGCTTCTCTAGGGAAATTGGGACATCAGACCACAGTGGGCTCCATCCCCAAAGGCTGGGGGAGACTATGGCTGAGCCTATAGATCCTACATGAGCTTTCCTGCTTATTACAGTTCCCACCACTTCCTACTACCTTTGCACTCAAAGCCCAAGGATCAGCTGCTATTTAATATTCTTGCCCTATATATATATATTTTTTTTGAAGAAGAAGAAGAAGAAGAGACTTTTCTTTTAACCTGTGTGAAGCAAGCCTGCTAGTTGCCCACTCTTGCATCCCCCCCCCCCTTTTTTGGTTAGTATTTGGCATCTATTTTAACAGGATGGTTCAGACACAATTAAAAATTATTCCCCTTCTCCCTTACAGAAGTGGTGACCAATGAGATATATGTAGAAGTTTGTGGGCAGGACTTCTGGGAATATTCTTTAAAGATGGCTGACTCAGCCGGGCTCGGTGGCTCAGCCTGTAATCCCGCGCCTTGGGAGGCTGAGGTGAGTGGATTGCCTGAGCCCGCGGGTTCGAGACCCACCCGGGCAACTTGGTGAGACCTCATCTCTACAATAAATCAAAAAAATCAGCCAGGCGTGGTAGCACGCGCCTGTAGTTCCAGCTACTTGGAAGGCTGAGGCGGAAGGATCGCCGGAGCCCAGCAGGTCGAGGCTGCGGTGGCCG
>CAUYQG010169340.1:0-29597 GCA_963574415.1 Tarsius wallacei | reverse complement strand
ACGCCCGGCTGATTTTTTGATTTATTGTAGAGATGAGGTCTCGCTTGCCCAGGCGGGTCTCGAACCCACGGGCTCAGGCAATCCACTCACCTCAGCCTCCCAAAGGCGCGGGATTACAGGCTGAGCCACCGAGCCTGGCTTACACTTTCTAAGGGAGTCTTTCCACCTCAGTTGACACTGGCTGTTCGAAAGGAATCATTGGTCAAATGAGAGCTTTGAAGAAAAAAAATCCAGAAACTGGAAACAAGTAGGAATTACTTTACCTGGTAGCTTATCAATTTACAGGTTTTACTGATCCAAAATTTTGGTTCAGCTTGAAAACGTTATGCTAAGTGAAATAAGCCACCCACAAAAGGGCAATTATTGTGTGATTCCACTTCTCTGAGGCACCTAGAAGAGGCAAATTCATAGAGACAGAAAGTAGGATGATGGTTGCCAGAAGCTGGAGGTGAGGAGAGTAAGGTGTTATTGCTTCGTGTGTGTGGAGTCTCAGTTTCAGAAGATAAAAAGGTTCTGGAGATGAATAGTAGTGATGCTTACACAACAATGTACTTAATATCACTAAATTGAACACTTAAAAATGGTTAAGATTAGCCAGGAGTAGTGGTGTGTGCCTGTAGTCCCTGCTACTCAGACGGCTGAGGTGGAAAGACCACTTGAGCTCAGGAGTTTAAGACCAGCCTGGGCAGTCTAGAGACTCTGTCTCTAAATAAGAATATTGGTTAAGATAGTAAATTTTATGTTATACATATTTTACCATAATAAAAAAATGGTTCAAGAAGAGTACATATAAACATGACAAAGAAGCAATTTCAAATATGCAATAAAAGTTTATGTACATGAGAATCAAGTCAAGGATATTCTGAGGCTTTAAGGTTGAAGAAAAAAAAACCACCTATCTGAAAACTTACACCACTGGCAGAGCTTGGTGGACTATGAACTTGATAGTGCAACTTTTAACTTGATAGTGTTGGGATCAAGGTTATAAGAATTTAAAAGAACCTGAAAAGTTTGAGAGTGAAGTTTGCATAGCTGGACACAAGATACCACAAACACATACAGACCCTTTGTGCCCCTTGGTGGACAAATCATCACTCACAATGCAGAGCTGTTTCTCTGGGTGAACAATAGGTTCTCTCTCTCTCTCTCTCTCTCTCTCTCTCTTTCTCTCTCTCTCTCTCTCTCTCCCTCTCCCTCTCCCTCTCCCTCTCTCTCCCTCTCTTCCTCTCTTTCCCTCTCCTCTCTTTCATAACTCCTCAGGACCTGAACATGAAGAATGTGTCCTTTCCCTCTCAGATCTAGATTAAACTAGTTGAATGGCTGAGAGCCAAAGGGGAGCTTCATGCACTCTTTATTAGGCCAGATTTACAGTCCGCCTTCAATAAGTGGTTCAACATGCTTTCCATCCTGTGGTGGTTCCTGCCGGCAAAGCATGTAGTTGGCTTCCTGGTTCAGAGAGCTAATTCTTTAATTACTTCCAAGAAGTGGGAGGCAGAAGGGTGGTTGCTTTGCTCAGAGCTGGTCCCCTCATCAGCCTCGCCAAGCCACGAAAGCAGCTTTCACCCTCAATGTCTTGGGTCCTATATTTGGGTAGAAAAGTTTAGTCTCATATCTTTGCGTTTAAGAATCTTCAACAGGTTGCTGAATCCTGAAACCTCTGACCCACCCAGACTTTAACAGAGTTCTTTAATGACTTTCTTTGTTGTTATGATTTTAAAGGAATTTTAGTTCCTACTTACATATTTGGGAACTTTAATTCCTACATAAGAATAATTCATGCCGGGCTCGGTGGCTCAGCCTGTAATCCCGCACCTTTGGGAGGCTAAGGTGAGTGGATTGCCTGAGCCCGCGGGTTCGAGACCCGCCTGGGCAAGCGAGACCTCATCTCTACAATAAATCAAAAAATTAGCCAGGTGTGGTAGCGCGCGCCTGTAGTTCTAGCTACTTGGAAGGCTGAGGCGGAAGGATCACCGGAGCCCAGCAGGTCGAGGCTGCGGTGGCTGGGAGCGGCCACTGCACTCCAGTCTGGGTGACAGAGTGAGACTCCAACTCAAAAAAAAAAAAAAAAAGAATAATTCATACTCATTCATGCTTGAAAAAAATGCATACTCATTGTTTTAAAAGAGAGAAAAGGAAGAAAAGGTTAAAAAAAGAACACTAAAACCATCCTCCAACCTATTAATCTAGGAAAACCGCTATTTAAATTATAGTACACCCCTACTATTTGATTTTTTAAATAAATTAGTTGAGAAAAATACCATATATACAGATTAATGTTACTTAATTTTGTTTAGCAGAATATCAAAAAACAATTTTTGATGTCTACATAAAATCCCATTGCCTAGATGTACATGCTTTGTAGTACATTTATGTAGTTTTGATAATAAATAATGTGCTATACCAATTTCTGTCCATATTTCTGAAACCTTAGGATTAAGTCCAGCAAGAAATGCTGAGCTAAAGGGTATATGAACTCTTAAGTATTCTGGTATCTAATTCCAAATTGTGATACCGATTTCCAGTTTGTATGTCCTTTCTAGCATTGAGAATTATTCTCTTGGTTAATATGATAAATGAAAAATGACATTTTGTGGCTTTAATTTTCATTGACTTGATGGCTGATGATGTTAAAGATGTTTAGACTTTTTTTTCTTTTTTCATTTACTCATCTTTTCTGAACACTTTAGGAGGCAAGTTTATTCCAAATTTCTTCTGTTGAAATGAGTGCATTACGTTACTGAGACATCTAACACATAAACTAATTAATATCAAGGGGATTAATCTGTGACTCCAGTTGTCACCTGGGACAAGATAGAGATCTATTTCATTAGGCCACAGGACAAGCACTTTTTTGCCGGTTTAAAGGAGAACATAGGTAGGAGGTATCCCAAAACCAGAGTGGAAGGCAGCCAAACTGTATAGTAAGATATATCTAGGGCCCAACCCTGTTAGCCATCAAAGGCAGTATAAGACACTAGAAGATGCACAGGGTTTTGAAAGAAAGAAGGAGAATGCTGGATGAAGGGGTGAAGGGGCATAAAGATAATTTTTTTTTTTTTTTTTTTTGTCTATGTGGCTTTTTCCAAGTTCTGGCCTTACTGACATATTTGTGTCATTGTGATATTAGCACTCTTCAAGGTGTTGGCTTTCCAGTCACTTGGCATTCCATTCTACTTTTTGAGTAGCCAGAGCCCAAGTGAATATAATCAGATCTTGTTGATCACACTTCCACCAGAGATTTCCCAAGTCCCTGCTTAGAAAAATGTTTATCATAGAATGTCTATGTTTTGTTTCTTGGAGATAAGCAGGGCCCCAAAATTATTCTAATCAGTCCCTGTGTGACAAAGTGTGTGTGGAGGGTCTGGTGCTTGAGAGTTGCAGTTTGACATAAAGGTAATAGTTCTGGGGCATCTCATAGGCCACTTTGCGTTAATAAAGACTCGCTCCTGACCAAATTTTAGTTCAAGTCCTCTGAGTTCTCTCCTTGACTAGGCTTTGACATTGGGCTTCCATGTTGGTGCTTGTGGAGTCCAACTTTAGCAAGAATCATACTAAGTCAATTTAGAGAGAATTCCCCACCTTTGATATCTGTTTAAGTTCCTCAACCCCCACCTTTAATGTATAAGTCCTTGACCTAACTTTAGCAAGAATCCCCTACCCTTGATGTCTTCTCTTAGTAATTTTCCGTCTACTGACCCCTCCTCTCTTCTCATTGACTCTAAATCTTCACTTATTCTTGTTATACTCAATGTTGAGGTCAGTCTCTCTCCCCTACTACAATAGTTTTCTGTTGCAATAGTCCTCAATAAAGTCTTCCCTGCCATTTTAATGTGTCAGAATATTTTTTTCTTTAACAATGTTCAGAGTGTATGCTGAGATTCCCAACGCTCTTGGGAGCAGAATGAATTGCAGCACAACTGGCATGGTATAGAATGCACTTGGTTTTGGCAGTGAATGACATTTTCCTTTGCACTAGAAGCACTGCCACAATAACAGCCCATGAGATGTCCTGCAACTAAATAAAAAAAACTGACTCCAAGCTTGGTTTGACTTACCTCTATCTCTGCCTGAAACTACTGCCTGAATACTCCTCAGTCTCTGTGTGCCTAAATCTAAAATATATCTCTGTCTAGATACAAATTATGAGGTATACAGCCTTGGAGCACTATGGAATCAGACATTATAAACTGGGAAGGATCTTGGAGATTATTTAGCCCAAATACAATCACCAATTTTGCAGATAGGCAATTTGAGGTACAGAGAGGTGGAACTTCCTCAAGGTCATCTGACACACTGGTAACAGGGGCAGGACTAAGCACTCAGTGCACAGTTCTTTCACTGAATTACCTTGACTTCTGTACACTCATTCAGTCATAAACTAAAAATCTCAGAGAGTAAGTTGAAAGCATAAAATGACAGGACTAGAAGACTGCTCAGTGATTATCTGATAGTCAAGGGGTCCCAAGGGACTTGGCCAAGTTTGTGAAACTAAATGGTAGAACAAGGACAGAAATACACTTCTCTTGATTGCCAATTCAATACTATTTTGATACTCTATGCAGTATCAAAAAGCATGGATCTTCGGGGTTGGCTGATGTTGGGCAATTAAAATGGTATTTGTATTCATGTCGCCCTGGGGGTAGAAGGTACTGATTTTTGTTTCATGTGTGTTCTTGAGAATTTTTGATGAGGTTCTGTATGCCTCACTCTAGGTGGTGTTTTTATAGTTACCATGTTGTCTTTCCATAAAAGGGCTTTTGCAGTGAACAGAAAGCTGTCTGTTTTATAGCAATGGTTGTAGGCAGCAGGGAACACGGTGTGTGGCTTCTGAACAAACTCTAGCTACTCATTAAGTTCAATGAAGTGAAAAAAGGCAAGTTAATTGACTACAGACATATGCAGGAGAGCTCTCAACTGAGCCATAAGATCTTCTGGAATGTAAGCATTTACAAGGTGGCTATAAGCACTCTCATAAGCACTGCACCTATGAATCCATGGGCTTTTATTGTAAGTTGGCTTCCACTACTGGCTTCATGGGGATACTGTTTCAGGCCATCAGTAATTTTTAGAGAGCTTTTTGCAGAATACATGTAGGAAGATACATGTGGATAAACAAGATGCCTCCACCTAGCGCTGGCATCTTTAATATTGACGTTGGCCTCGAGTTTTATCAGTTGGATATCGCTGCAAAACACACTACCACCCCAAAAATCAGTGGCTTCGAATAATGAGCATTTATGATTACTCACAAACCTATTGGGTTAGAGGGGTGGTGCTATTGATTTGGGCCAGTCGTGGCTGATCTTGAATGAGCTCTTTGAGCCTGGGCCTATAACCCACAAATCTGGCAGGACATCTGGGGACTGGGTAGTCAAGGGCAGCCTCATACATATGTTGAATTGGTGCCTAGTTGTCAGCTAGGGCTATAGTGATGACTGGTGATGTAGTTTGGATATTTGTCTTCTACAAATATCATGTTGAAATTTGATTCCTAGTGTCAGAGGTGGGTCCTAGTGGGAAGTATCTGTGTCATAAGGGCAAATCTCTCATAACTGGCTTGGTGCCATTCTTGCTGGATTGAATATGTTTCATTCTTCGTTGCCACAAGACCTGATGGTTAAAAAAGAGCCTGGCACCTTCCTCCCCTCTCTCCCTTCTTTTCTCTCTGGCCATGTGATGCTTGTCCCCCTTCACTTTTCATATATCTGTCTATCTATTTATCTATCTTATATCTGCCACTATCACCAATCATCATCAATCTATAGAAGGATAGATACATACATACATAGATAGATCGATGGTAAATAGATATAGATGAATGAAAGCTTCCAGAGGATTCTTGCCAAAAGCTGATGCTGGCACCATGCTTCTTGTACAGTCTGCAGAATTGTGGAGCCAAATAAACCTCTTTTCTTTATAAGTTACTCAGCCCTGAGTATTCCTTTATAGCAATATAAATGGCTAAGACCACTGGTTTCTGAGTTCCCCACCATCCAGCAGACTGACAGATTTGTTCACATGGCAGGGGCAAGGTTCTGAGAGGGCTGTAACAGGCATGGCTTCCTGAGGCACAGTGTCACTTCTGCCACATGCTATTGTCCAGAGCAAGTCACGAGGGTACCTAGATTGAAGAGAAGGAAAATGGACTCCCCACCTTGATTGAGGAGACACAAAGTCATATTGCAAGGAGTGTGGACACAGGGATGGGTACAATTGAAGACATTTTGCTATTAATCTACCACAGACTTAGAGAGGTTTTTAGGATTTACCTTCTGCTCTTATGCATTTCAATCACCATGTCTTAAAGATCAGACATCCAGCCAGGTGCGGTGGCTCAAGTCTATAATCCCAGCACCTTGGGAGGTAGAGGCGAGAGGATTGCTTGAGCCCATGAGTTTGACACCAGCCTGGGCAACATGGATAGACCTCACCTCTATGATAAATCAAAAAATTAGCTGGGCATGGTGGTATGCACCTATGGTTCCAGCTACTTGGAAGACTGAGGTGGAAGGATCACCTGAGCCTAGCAGGTCAAGGCTGCAGTGGCCGTGAGCATGCCACTTGCACCCCAGTCTGGGTGACAGAGTGAGACTCCGATGCAGAAAAAAAAAAAATCAAACATCCTTCACCTATCCATTGTTCTCCAAAGGGACTAAATGTTGTTCCATAGTCAGATAATCAGTCTTTCCTGGTGCTCTTGGACTTCATACAAAATTCTCATTAGCTTGGAATTGCAGCACCTGGGGTTATTTGTCAACTATTCACCAGTTTCTGGTTCTTTATACCTATGAACAGAACTCAGAACAGGTCACCCTCTGGATGTAGAAGAAAAGAAAAAGTGGGCCAATCAGAAAAGAAGAGACATTGTACTGCCCACCAGACTTAGTTCCTTTTCAATTCTGAGATTAGCACATTCTTTTATTGTGTTGTCTAGTTTGTTTGCTTTTAATAACTTCCTTGTTTCTGTGGTATCTTTTTTTTTAATTATTAAAGAAAGATACCACAACCACTGATCATGTCTAAGAGCTGACAACCTTGTAAGCTGTTCAAGATTAGCTACCCTCTCACTGTGTACACAGAATTATATCTGCAGTACACATTTTTAGTACACATATTTGTGGCACATATTTTTAGCTGGTTCATGCTAATTGTGACTAGAACCAAGACTAGGAAACAATGCATTGCTGGTTTCAATAAATGTGGACATCAATGAATGGCTGATTCCAAAAGGCTATTTTCTCTAGGGCAAGATAGGTAGATGATTGATTAATTGATTGATTGATTGATAGTTAAATACATGAATCATTAATGAATAAGAATAAGAATAGATCATAGATAGATGCGAGATAGATATGTAGATGTGAACTGCCATGTAAAGAAAATCATTAATACTGTCTATAAAAGAGTGATAAGCACGTTTGAGGGTAGCATGGCGGCCGGCATTTCTATACGAGTGTTGCTGATTTTCAGTCTTTAATTCATAGAATTGTTGTATTGCTTTTTAAATAAATTGTTGAGGAATTAAAAAAAAGTATGACTGTGATAGATATTGTATCTTAGGAAATATAAAATTGAGCAAATTCGTAGAAAAAGATTTAAGCTTTGACTTAAAAATCACATTCCACTAACAAGATCTCATCGTCTTGTTTTTTTAAAAATCAGAAAGCCCGTTTCCCTACATAATCAATAATAAGATGTGCATGGCATTCATGAGAGTAGTCTGATTCCAGGTCTCACAATTCTTTTGCCCTCTAAAAAGGAGCACTGTCACATCTTTCTACTTATGTTCACTCTTCATTGGGCAAAATGACTTTGTCATAACTCTCACCATCCTTGAGCCACCCTAAAGTCCTTGAAAATGCCACCAGGTTTCTTTATTTCCTTTTGAATTGTCAGTATGAAGAAGGAGGGATGGGTAGGACAATGGATAGTTGGACCAAAAACTATGGAAAAACTGCAGTAACAGCTTGACCACTCAGTAACAGTAGAAAAATGAGACTCTGCTTTCTTTTCCTCTTTTTAGTTTCTGTTTATTTATTTATTTTTTCATGAAAAGCTCAGAGAAAAGAAGAGATCACTATTTATGTCAAGTTGAAATCCTTCCTAGTGGCTTTTGGTGATTAGCTATAACTCTCTGATTTTGCTAAAACAAATATAACTATACAGTCGAACTAGTTGCACTGGCAGCATGCTTCGATCAGAAACTCCTGGCTTTCTCTGAATTACAAATAAGAGGGTTGCAGATTGTTTCTCTTTAACTTTCTGTCTCTGTCTTGATGAAATCCCAGATAACAGAAATGATACTTTCTTAACTTAGTAATTTCTTATTCTTTAATGACTCCTTATAAGATACTCAGAAAGTATGACCCTCTGACCCTTCACTTTGTACCCCTTTAATAATGAGGAGTTGACTTCCTGATTTCTGTGCATCTGACTCCAAAGAGGAAAAACTAGCTACCTTCTCATTGAGTCTACCTGTTGCTGTCCTGGGGAGCACGGTTCACTTGTTCTCAGAACTTTCATAAATTGGATTTTTGTTTGCCTAAATCTAAACTAGTACCCCCCAAGGTTATTGTCAAGGGCAAATGGGGACGATGTTTGTGCATAAAAAAGACTAGTCAGAGATTGCTTTAATTTTAAAACTTGATAATTTACTATTGAAGTTGCATAATCAAAATAATAGTTGTAATTAAAGTTTGAAATACAGCTAACAAACCTTGTTAGCCTATTTGTAAGTCCCACAAGTTTTCACAATAATTCTTCAAGGAAATTTGATTAATGATTTCATCTCATTTTCAAATGTGGTTAAATATTTTTAAAAACTGAAAGCTTGATTTCTAAATTTAATACTTCTAATTTTCTTTATTTGTCTGACTTAACAAATTAGATACTTAAGAATACTTGAATAACTCATCAATTATATACTTATAAATATGAAATATTACTTCTCTTAAAGTTCTAAATGTGTGTGTAAACTTGGTAAGATTTAAACTCAAAACTGCAATGTTTAAATCATTTTCTCAATTTCACATTTTAAATTGGGATCACAATTTAATGTACTGTTAATCTCATTGACCAAAATTAAAATTGCAAGTATATAAAATATCAAATATACAAACTTTTTAATGCAACATAATTTGATGCTATTAGTTTCGTTTCATATATATAAGAATTAATGCTAAATCTTACCAGGGCTAAAAGGTGCTTTCCCATCAAGAAATCAATGATACTACTTCATATATGATCGCAGTTATGTTCCCTTGTAGTTATTGAGCTTGCTTTCTCAGCTTGGTTAGATGTTCTGAGGCTCAGAGGAGCTTCTCCCATGAATGAGTACTGGGTTCTAACAAATGACCTTAACTGTCAACTGTGCCCCTTTCCAGTGGCTCTGTCAGTGTGCCCACACAAAGTGATGTCACAGATCACAGCCATGATATTGAAGCTATATATTACTAAATCTCACAGGAGCCTCAAACTCCCATCCTGCTAGTCATATCAATAGATTATAGTTAATTCTATTCAATGCAAGCTTCTGTGTGTTTAAAAATTTTTTTTCTATCTACCTTACTCTTTCGGATATTATATTGAGATCTAATTAAATTATGGGTGTCTCTCAAGACTCTACTTGGTTTTATTCAACTTCGAAAAATATCTGTATTAGAGTTTTTCAGAGAAACAGAACCATTAGGATGTGTGTATGGGCATATTGTGCGTGTGTGTGTGTGTGTGTGTGTGTGTGTGTGTGTGTACTTGTGGAGACAGAGGGAGAGAGAGAGATTAGTTATAAGAAATTCTTTTAGTCTTGGTAACACTTAGCATTAATTCATATATATATGAAATGAAACCCATAGTATCAAATAATGCTGCATTAAAAAGTTTGTATATTTGATATTTTATATACCTGCAATTTTAATTTTGGCCGATGAAATTAACAGTACATTAAATTGTGATTACAATTTAAAATGTAAAACTGAGTAAATGATTTAAGCACTGTGGTTTTGGGTTTAAATCTTACCAAGTTTACACACACATTTAGAACTTTAAGAGAAGTAATATTTCTTATTTATAAGTATGTAATTGAAGAGTTATTCAAGTATTCATGAGATGATTATGGAAGCTGACAATTATCAAGATCTGAGGGTAAGCTGGCACACTAGAGACCCAGGAGAGCCAATGGTATAGTTTCAGTCTAAAAACCAGCATGCTCCACACCCAGGAGGATCTGATGCTTCATTACAAGTCCAAAGTCAGGCAGAAGTTGATGTCTCAGTCTGAACGCAGTCAGGCAGGAGAAATTCTCTCTTACTCAGGGAAGGTCAGCCATTTTGTTCTATAAAGTCCTTCAACTGACTGGATAAAGCCCACTCACATTAGGTAAGGCAATTTGCTTTACTAAGTTTATTAGTTAAATGCTAATTTTATCTAGAAAAAAAACCTTCACAAAACACTAGAATAATGCTTGACCAAATATTTGTTTTCCCCATGACCCAGTCATGTGGACACATTTTTCTGGCATACACTTTGAAATTACTGACCTGGAACTCTCTGACTTCTGTCAACTATCTAATGGATAAGTCTTTTTACTCTTGTTTGTTTGTAAACCAGCTGGATATAAATTTAGAGAATTTCAAATGCAATGATAAATCATGTGTGACCTCTTGAGCCTATTAATCCTAAAGTAAAAAACTCTTGTACATTGACCAGGTGTGGTAGCTCTAGCCTGTAATTCCAGCACTTTGGGAGGCTGTGGTGGGATGACCCCTTGAGACCAGAAGTTCAACACTAGCCTGGGCAACATAGCAAGACCCTGTCTTTACGAAAATTAGCCTGGCTTGGTAGTGCACACCAGTGATCTCAGCTATTTATGAGGCTGAAGTCAGAGGACCGCTATGCCCAGGATTTCAAGGCTACAGTGACCCATGATCACAGCACTGCACTCCAGTCTGGGCAAGACAATGAGACCCTGCACAAAAGGCCTTTTACAAACTTTAACTTGTACAAAAGACCTTTTGCAAATTCTCACCTACTCTTGATACTATATGGCATGTGTTTTAAACAATCAACAGTTGAAAAATGTAAACTAGAATATGAACATTATCTGTTCATTGTTGCTTAAAGGCTTGATACCATCATCAGTTCCTGAACTTTATAGCATATCCTTCCAGAGAGAGAGCTCTTCATAGGTTAAGAGGTGTTGGTATCCTCTGTTACAATACAGTATTCTATCAGTTCAGTCTTGGGTTTTAAACATCAGCAAGAATACACATGCATTTATAAGAGGGAAGCTAGACTAGGAACACTGTTTTGTTATTTTCCCCAACCTTCCACAAAAATTAGTATGACCTGAAATTTCTAGTTTATACTATTATCTTCTTAAAACTATTTTAGTAATATCTATAAAACTTGGGTCCAGAAAATCAAATAAGAATCAGTCTACTCCATTATTTCAAAGGTGTTTGTAATCCAAAATATTGAATAAGTTAATTATTCCATTGATTTTGAATTTCACTCTAAGTATCACATTTACAAATGCCCTATCTGACTGTAACAAATGGCAGTGACTTTAACTTTGTGGTTGTGGAATGAAGAAAATCAGATGTGGTAGATTCTAAATATACAACCACAAAGACCAAACCTACGATTTAGGACATCTCAGCAACTATTATTGATTTCCACAGTTGAATAGGTTGAATAAGTTTGCAAAGCAATTCTCCTCTCCCTATTCCCATTCTTCCTCCTCCTCTTTCTTCTCTCTCTCTCTTTTCCTCCCTCCCTCCCTCCTGCTCTCCCTCCCTTCCTTCCTTTTTTTTTCTTTCAGTTAGTAGTAGCAATAGTGGCAACCAGTAAAATATTTGAGAAATTTCAAATAAATGCCAGAACTCAAATAGTAATGAAGGGAAGATATAGCACTGGATGAGGAGTAAAAGACAATAGATCTCATTATATTGAGAAACATTTATGAAGTATGTTGAGTTACAGAGCAACACTAATAAACATTCAGGAACAATGAAATAAAGACAGCGAGTGTAATAGGCCAAAAAACGCGCCCCCCCAAAGATATTTATGTCAAATCCTTAGAACCTGTGAAACTGCCAGGAGAGGAGTGGGAGGCACACTTCATCAATAATGGTATCTGATTTCAAACTAGGAGAAGTGGGGACCAAAGTGAGGTCCAAACTTTACCTGTATAATAACCATTTGTATACCTAATCCTGAATTGTACCCTACATCTTTAAAATAATAAATAAATAAGAAAGAACCGGTGAATGTTACTTTATATGGCAAAAGATATAACTAAGTTATATCTTCACTTAGGATCTTCAGAGGAGGAGCTTATCTTAGTAAACTGATGTGGCGATTGTAATCACATGGGTCCTTGTAAGAGAGAAATGGGGAGTTTTGAAATAGACACACAGAGAAGACAATACAAAGATGAAGCAGGAAGGGTTGCAGCCACGAGGAATGCCAACAGACACCAGAAGCTGGAAGAGGCAAAAAAACACCCACTTCCTTAGAACCTCCAGAGAGAATGTGGTCCTGTAGACACCTTAATTCCTACTTCTAGCCTCCAAAACTGTGAGGGAATAAATTTCTGTTGTTGTAAGCCACCAAGTTTGTCGTAATTTGTTACAGCAGTCACAGGAGACTAATACAGACAATGATTTTGAAAAAATTAAAAGTTGAGATTATTTAAGAGTCTGAAAATTATTTTATTTCTAGGAAAAGACATTTTAGTTGATTGTTGCATGCATATTTGAAACTAGTAATTATATTGTTAAATTGTGAACTGGCTGGTCATGGTAGTCAGATTGCCAACAACTGTCAACTTTATTTAATCAGAAGATGAGAGTCTGGTCATAGTTTATGCAAAGAAAAATATTTGTCATTAAATTCCCTCCAAATTTCTAAATATTTTTACTTTATCAAGGCATACCTTATTCATTGTTGTTTTTAGAATAGTTTTTTTTCTTTCTCTAGATTCCAGTCCTGTGTAGAATAAAGTATATTAGCATTTAGTCTTACTACTTCGTCTGAATTGGAAACATTTCCAGTGTCTTCCAGCTGCACACATCATTATCCACTCATAATTAGTTGTTTAATCTGAGAAGAGCAAGTTCTGCTCCATCACCTAACATCTGTTCACTTTTACTCTTAGCTGTATTCAACCAAATCCAATTATTGTCAGGAGAGGCTCTGGGCAGACTTGTATCATTTACAAATGGCTTCCATTTCCTTGTAGATCTTTAATTCTCTGGTCTCGTAGCTGCCACGTTCTCTGATAATAAATGCCATTGTGCAGTTATTTTTCCCAACCTGTGCTTGTTTACAAAATAACAAGAATAAGAACTGAAGATTTATTTACATTTGGTGTCTTTTTTTTTTTTTTTTTTTGAGTTGGAGTCTCACTCTGTCACCCAGACTGGAGTGCAGTGGCCGCTCCCGGCCACCGCAGCATCTACCTGCTGGGCTCCGGCAATCCTTCTGCCTCAGCCTTCTAAGTAGCTGGAATTACAGGTGCGTGCTACCACGCCTGGCTATTTTTTTTTATTTATTTATTGTAGAGATGAGGTCTCGCCTGCCCAGGCGGGTCTCGAACCCACGGGCTCAGGTGTTTGGTGTCTTATAATGCCTCAAAACACATCTCAAACGCTAAAAATATCAACATTCTCAAGCTAAAGCCTACTTATAAGAACTCAAACAATTCTGAGAATAATGGATTATTTATAATCTTCTCTATGCTGACGTTATTGTTAATCATCATTTTAATTTTCAGTTGTATTGACACCATTTTGAATGTTACTTTACTTTGATCTTGGTTGTGGAAATAAAGTGTCCTATATTATTATTCAGGGATAGTGTAGTTCCTAATTTAAGACAAAATTTTCAGCAAAAATGATTATAATTTGATAAACCTTTGCATGATTTGTATAACTTTACTCAAAGAATGCAATCACTTATTTTTTACAAAATATAAAAATTTACGAGAAAAGCATGTCAGAATAAAGGAAAACTTTATCATGGGTTTGAATTTTGCTCCACTGTAACACATCTGCAACACTGGGAGTAATGGCAGAGTGAGCATGTAGAAGGCTCTGGTGAAGGTGAAAGTAGGGAGAAGGAACTGCCTGACAACATTTTCTACTACTTGCTTCTAGTGCAAAGGTTTGGGAAAAGGATCTCTTATTTTTCTACAACCTCCTATTTAACAACTGAAAAGACCTAACATCTTATAGTAGGACTTTACTCTATTGTAGAACCTTCATTATACAATTCATTTAAATTATATTCTTTGCATTTTTTGATAGAAGACATATGCCCTGGTGGCATTTTGGTCCTTCTATTTCCAGGGAAATCAAGTGATTGGAAAGGATTTTAAATAGGCTTGATAGTTTTTATCTTGAGAAAATTATCCTTTAGCCAATATGAGTATATATATGCTGAAATAATGATACTGATGTTCACATTGCCAGGAGATGTAAGTAAGAATCACTGTAGACTAGCATCACATTAAGAAACTCCTAGACAAAACCTGTGCACATTTCCTGACTGAAAGATGCAGTCATTGAAAGTTTATAAGCAGGAGCATAGCATACTGAAACCATGCATATCTGGCCAGGTACAGTGGTTCATGCCTGTAATCCCAGTGTTTTGGAAGGCCAAGGCAGAAGGAGTTGTTCGAGGCTAGTCTGGGCAACATAGCAAGACCTCATCTCACTAAAAAAAAAAAAGAAAGAAAGAAAGGAGAAAAAATGTGTATCTCTCTGCAGATGTGAATGCTTACATATTCATTTCTGTTGTGAAAGAGGACACAATAAGTAAGAAGGAAAGCAAGAAAGGACATTCAGAACTTTCTTAAATACAAAGAAATGCCTGTGTTCCCATTGTTTGGGGTATTCATTTATTTCCAGTGCAAATAATGTACATGTTTAATATATAACCTTGAAAAATACACAAAGGAAAAGATAAAACACCCCAAATCCTGTCTTCTAAAATCAAATATTTGCATCTAAATGTATTTTTATATATAGTTTGGAAACATATTTATCATAGTATTCAATTATTGTGTCTGCCTTTTTGTATTTATCTGAAATTTAATTTTAAAATTTCTAGATTGCTCAGTAAAATCCTAGGAAAACCAAGGCGAGTTCATAGTGATCAACTGGGAAATCTATTGAGATAGCTTGGCAGTAAATAAAGGTTATCCTTTCAGAGTAAAACCAAAAATGGAATTTGCTTACTGGTGTTTTCTTCATTTTAGGATCATTTAAATATTAGTAGTAGGCTTATTAGTATAGTTTATTCTGAGCAGTGGGTGACATGTGGGATAATGTGTAATCAGTTATCTAAGTCAAAATGCTGGGAAAGTTTATAAACAAGCAACAACAAGGTATGGGGAGGAAAAGAAAATGCTTGTCTGCTGTTTAGATGGCCCTTTTTTGCTACTTTCTTTGGACTCTTCTCAGGACTTCCAAGCTGAAGGACCCATCTCTCAGGAAGAAGTCCTTGCCCAGAGCTGTTTATCTTAGTTGAGTACAGCCAGGTAAAAATTGGAGTGAAGTTAGGACTGGATCTCTAGTTGGATACCACCATCTCTGATTTGCTCTGTAGCTAAGGAACCAATTAAAGACTACAGCAAGCCACATTTCATTTTCTAGCAAGGATAGTAGAAGGGAGGATGCAATTCCAGTCAATCCAAAATCTTGACTGCAAAAGCATCTCAAAGGGTAAGGCCTACCTGGTAGACCTGCAGAAGTGTCTTCATTTAGTATTAATCATATTACATTATTATTTTGGAATGAAAAAAATCATCCATTCTACGGGCAGTTATGTGCACTGTAATAAGAATGCTTTGCCAACTGTACTGCTACAAGTAAACTGATTCATGATTTATTTTTAGATAATTAGGACCCTTAGTTTATCCATAAGAACATCACTTAAATAAAATATTTTAAAATATGCAGTGCATATGCAATAGCATTAAAATATTAAATAGCATCTTAAAGAGCAAAAGAAACTATTAAGACTAATTAAGTGAATTTATTGGCTAATTGGTGTTTCTACATGTAGTTATTTCTGCAATTATTATTCATTTGCTGATTTACATACTCTCTAAAATTGTCCTGGCATTAAATGAAGCTAGAAGACATTTACAATTTGGAAAATCTATTAAGCAAAGGGTTTTTAACTTGAGATGATACTGAATCAAGGCCTAGCAGAATTGAGTACGGACTCAGAGGGAGTTTGTTCATTGCTCTAAATTCTTCCTTCTCATGTTTGGACTAACATGGCAAAGGCTTTCATCTTCCAAATGGGGTTTATTGAATCTATAAAACAAAGATTTATAGTTTTTTAAACATTTCAACTATATAGCAAGGATTAACAAATTCTTACCTACCAGAATTACAGTTGCCATAGCCCTTAGCATTTGAATAAGAAGGGATGTCTTGATTTCTCAGGAATTGTATGTTGTTTCCATACAGACTAGCCTTCTATGTAAATAGATTGGCTAGAAGTTCTTTCAGTATGTTTTCTAGAAAAATAATCATGGTTTCCCTAAGAATTACAAAAACAAAACAAACAAGCAAATAAGTAAAAAACATGTTCGCTTTCCCCAGGGATATAAATCTCAGGAAGTGTTGAAGACTGAAGATGAATTTGACCCCCATGGAAAAATAAACTCAAAAATAACTTTTTATATGTTAACTAAACTTTTAAATAAAGACACCTACTCTAGAGATTAATCTAAAAAATACTATTTTTCAAATGTTAGATTAAAATACATCTAAAATAAAAAGGGCTTGCATGTGCAAGTTTGGTACATGGGTATACTACGTGATGATGAGGTATGGGCTTCTATTGAGCTTGTCGCCCAAGTGGTGAGTGTGGTACCCAATGGACAGTTTTTCAACCCTTGCCCCCTTCCCTCCCTGCCGCCTTCAGGAGTCCCCATTGTCTGTTGTTCCCATCCTTATGACCATGTGCACCCAATGTTTAGTGTGAGAACATTCAGCATTCCATTTTCTGTTTCTGTCACTTGGAATAATGGTCTCCAGCATCCACATTGCTGCAAAGAACACGATTTCATTCTTTTTATGGCTGCGTAGTATTCCATGTTATACATGTCCTATACTTTCTTAATCCAATCCACCATTGGTGGGTACCTAAGTTGGTTCCATGTTTTCCCTATTGTGAATAGTGCTGCAATAAACATACACGTGCAGGTGCCAGCACCCCATTTTGAAAGTCAAAGTGATGGAGCAATTACTGGGCAGGAGATAATGATACTTCAGAGATATGTGAGGAAGGGTAAAAAATAACTTACCTCCCTAAGGCAATTACATTTCAGCAGTTAGATGAAGAGAGAAGAACAAGTTTCAGACTGAGTCATTTTGGATGGAAGAGAAAATACAAATAATTGAACAAAAGGAGCACCACCTATCTTCAAGAGAACCTATCACAGACATATATGACATCCAGTGTCATCATCCTTATCCACACGCTCTCCATCAATAGATTTTACTCAGAACCTTCACATTCTGTAGGACTTCCAATAATAGTCAGCTGGAGGAAACTACTTAGAAAGCTAAAAAAAAAGACTGCAGTGTGAGAATGAACACTCTAAGATTGTTAACACTGTTTTCAATAAGGTTAGGAAACCAAGATGATAAATAAAAGTATTAAAAATCATGAATAAGAAAGAACTCATTCTCATAGAATTAGTGTTGCCAAACTTTATCTTCCTAATTGTTATATTTCATCGAGAGACACAGATCGGATTAATTTTGGTCTCTGATGGACTTCTTCCATCAGGGGAACAGATTAATCTTTAAAGTACCACTGGAAAGTAGAATTTTCTATTCATGAACATACCTAAAGACACCTTTCATTGCAGAGTAAGTCAACAATGTGGGAAATATACACCTAGGGGACATGTGAAAAATGAAATTATAAGCTACAAACGCTAAACATTATTTCAGTAGAAACAAAATGGTGGTGGTGGTTGATGATTAAAGGGTGCCATTAAGCTGTCAGGAATAACTGTTGTAGTTTTCTGAAAGTAGTCATTTTGTTGTAGCTTTAGATTTGAATAGCTAGAGTTATACACACGAGAGACTCATATCAGGCCTTAGACACAAGTTCCTTGAGGAAAATAATTCACTGGTTATTTGGAGGACTGACAGCCGGTATATGTTATTTTTGGGTCACAAAGAAAATTGTGTAGTTGTACACTCTGCTTTAATTCGCATTAATGGATGATGAGCTATGAACAAGCTATTGATCCAAAAGATAAACCTATCATAGGAAGTGACACTTTCTGTAAACTGCATCTCCATTCTTCCTGATCAGAAAATAATATGCAAAGTAACGTACTTATTCCACCTTCACCTTTGAAGAAAACATTGCAAATGCAGAATGTCTCCACAGTGCAATTCTAATCATTAAGTCTTGTAATATTTATTCAGTAATATTTTTGAAGAATAATCTGATGGATGGCATGGAATTTGGTATTAAAAGACATAAAGAATTAAAATAGTGATGGGGGAATCCTGTAACTCGGTGAAGTTTAAAATTTAATTGAACTTCTAAATAATTTTTTTAAATGAAGCAGTTTTTTAAAAATGAAAGAGAATATTCATGAAGTCTTGAAAGTATTTCTACAGTACCCCAAAGTTCCACAGGGTCTGATTGAGGAAATTACATTAAAAGTTACATACAGGCATTTTGAAATTTCACTTGGCACCAGCAAGAGAGGAAATATAAATGCAGATCTGGGTACTAAGATCATGTCTGTGGTCAGTTATAAGCTAAGTGGCTCAGGATAGGCTTTGACTAAATTTGGTTGTAGATTATCATTGAAACATAAGTATTTCAGATAATTCTAATATACTTCAAGGGCCCACTTTGAAAAATATCAAAACAGAGGGACAAAATACCAGTAACAAAAGACAAGGGTGCATTATCCTGACCACACAAATGCTGACTGAGTTGGACAAACATATGTCCAAGTTTGCCTGGAACAGTCTTGTTTTACCCATTGTTCTGATACTCTATCCAGTTTAGCATTTGTCCTGAATATTCCATTCAGTGACATATTATTAATAAATGCATAAGGCAAGCCAAAATGGGTTGGTAGACTTCTACCTTGTACTTCCAGGTCTGTCATGTTCCTCTTTGTGGTATGGTTGCTACATGCTCAGTAAACAGAATTCCCAGGTTCTCTTGAGGTTAAATCTGAAAGCTGAGAAATGTGGCATAGCTCATAGGGAAGGTGTAGACAAAATAATGTCCTCAAAGCAGCCAACAAATGCTAGCCCCATACCATCTTGAGTGAGGTATTTGGTATACCAACTTATTGTGTCTTTTCCCAGAGTCTCAGCTTGAGAGGTGCATATGGCCCTAGCTAAGAGGTCCATGGACAATGTGGGAAACAAGGTGAGGTTGTGTGTACTTACCTGTAGGAAATGGAGGTTAAGCTGTTCTACCCTGTTGCATGAGGAGGGTAATCCGAATGCTATTGCCATAGTGGTTTTGTTTTTAACTGTGTGATGTAACCATGTGCCAATTTATTTCTTTTATTATTGAGCCACTCTTTATTAATATTTTGTAATAAATCCTTCTGACATTAATAAAATAAAAAATTAGCAAATAGATGGAACCACTTAATGAATATGAAGTATTTGGATTTCCATTTATTTATAAAGAAAAGATAAATATGCAACTTACACAAAATATTGTCACCATTTAATATGAGGACATCATGAGTTATCACCCACAAGTCACCCATATGCTGAAGAAGCATAGCGAGCTACTTCAAAAGATAAAACTTTATTTTTAAGAAGACTGTGTCTGAAAATGATTCAACACACTTAGTTGCTGAGTATGGATTTTCATAGTGTTCTTGGAAGCATAACTTTCTATTTAGATCAAGTGATGGTTTTTCTATGTTGTTAGCTCATTTTCAATTTCATGATTTCTTTGTGCATGTCCCTAAATTAAGCCATGCCTTTAAAGTGCCAGTACCATTAGCAGAAGCACTTTTAAAGCAGTAAAGTGATGCCATTTTTATATCAATGTCACCAGATACATCAAATAAAAATTACTTCAATTTATTCCTATAATGGTTCAGTTTTCTCACTTCACGAAATAAGCTAAGGTTTTTGGGAGTTCATTCTGTTGAATATAATTATTAAATACTGTTGTAAATTCAGTAAAAAAATTAACTTGTACTTTCAGTGTCTGCGTGATAATATTGGTGGAACACTGCATCATGAAGAAACCGAACACTCTTACTAAATTAAGAAAGTTAAGAAGAGAGTCACTTGGAAATAGTTGTGTATATGTAATTCATAGTTGCATCCAGATGTTTCAATAGACTTCCAATTGAAATAAAAAAAACTATAAGTTTCAAATTTTTTAAATATGTGTATATGCAGTTAGAGTAGACGAACTATAACATTTTGTTATGAAGGGTAATGTTGAATAAAAAAAAAATCAGAATGGCAGGATGCACTTTTTTTCTTTGCTGCTCTATCTTCAATTGGATTTCAGAAATGTTTGGGTTTTTAAAGAACGATCGTTCTTTTAAAATTATTCCGAGTGTCCTATAATATTTTTTTTTACAAAGGGGTCTTTTAATTAGGGACTGTATTTTGTTTAAAGGTCATCTAGAAATCTTTTGTTAAATATCTCTGAATGAAACTTCAAAAAAACTAAAGATTTCAAAGCTTGTATCAAAAGGAAATTGTTGCAAACACAGCGTGAAAGGAAGAAGGTCTGAAAATTTACCTACAAAAGCAAGGAAGGAACTGAAGAAATAAAGAAATTTTAAGAAGAAAAGAAAAACATAGTAATAAAAATAAAATATAAAGAAATAAAACTCAAATATTATAAAATATTTAATTTGAAATCTCTAATTTTGCTTTGAAGCTTTCAGTTTGTGGGAGAATAATTTGATGGATTTCAATTTTTAGTTAAATAAATTTATATTTTATAGCACAATAACAAAATTGAGAAGGCTTACCATCTGTAAAACCTTCAAAAAAAACTTAAATCAAGGTAGTTTATTTGATGAATTTTTATTTTCAAGTATTTGTTAATGAAAAATATTTCACAAAAAAAGATAATGACATAAAAATTTCAGTATAAATAATTGAATTGAGAATATCTCTATTCAACACAAGCTCTGAACTCTTTAGGGATCATGTACCTGTGATAAGGCTATTCTCTAAAAGTTTAAAGATTATTGATTAAAGTTAAGAATTCATTAGTTGTGTCAGTAATTTCATAGGTATTAACCATATCATGCATTTTTGAAGATAATTTTAAGTAATTTATGAAATTTATTAAAATTAAGACCATATTTTAAAAATGCTTTTCTTAGAAAAATACTATTGATATTATTAGACAGATAAAACTTTTGAAAATTGATTAAAGCATTTTCATTTCACTTATTTTAATGTTCAGATCAATTTTATGGAATGTTCTTTGTTTAATGATCAAAACTATGCATTACTATATATTTAGAAATAATTTTAGCATAATTTTTACATAGAACATTTTATAGACATATCAACATAAAAAGTCAGGTGTCGGGCAATAAATAAATAAGTTCTTCAAAAAGAAGACAATCTTAGATATTTTTAGAGTACTTTTTACTATTAAAAGTATACACATTAGTCAAAGTGGAAGGGTTTCAAACTATGACAAATAGAAAAAAGAAGTGAGAGGAAGCATTGCTCTGGGCTTTTTTGAGCATGGGGAGATCTGTAGAGTAAATTCCCTAGAGTCCACTTAGTTTTGTCCCTTCAACACTCTTGGTTTGCCATAGTGAAGTTCATCATTGTAACAAAATGGGACTCACGTGATGGTCACCCAGCTACCTTTTTGAAGGGACTAGCTTTATAGTTCTTGCACTTAATGTTTCTTGACATACTGTGCTTTAGGCCAGGGGCTATTATCGTAAGCCAGTTTTTTATAGTTAGTAAATAATGCTCCTTCCAAAAGTCACACTACACATTCAAGTTTATGCCTTGGCAAAGTGTAATGAATAAAGACAAATGTATAGTAAAAAACATGAGGTAGTCTTTGGTTGTCATCCCAGTCCTGCTGACTGTGTGATATTTGGCAAATTAATTTGCTTCTCTGAGCCTCTTTTCTTTCCATTGTAAGATGCAGAGAATAATAGTTAAGTATTTTTGTGGAAATGAACCAGAATAATGTAGCTGAAGTCCCTTAACAGAGTGCCTGTATTCAATAAATATTAATAAAACGACCCTTAACTCCCCTCAGCAAGTTTAAAAACAGGAAGTTTCTGTTTCACCATTTACTTTCCAATTCTTTTTAAAGATGAACATAATGAGTAATGAGAGTCTGCATTTCTAAATGTCTGTTACCAATGTGAATTCACTGGAGATGACTCAAATCACATTCTATACTGGAAAAGGTGCATTTAACTGGCAAAAGAAAAGGCTAGGCCAGTTTCTTTCTGTATTAACCCTGGGCAAATCTCCTTAAGAAAAAATTAACAATAATGATTTATTCATAGGGAAAGAATTTAACTACTTGTTAGCATTCGAATGGGCCCTAAGGAAACTTGCAAGTTAATTAAATCAGAAAACTTCATTCTGGAGTTTGATCCATGACAGTGAGCTACCGGCTAAGTATCAACTGACCTTCCCAGGAAGTCTCTGTTGAAATTAATGGGCTCTGGGCTTTGTTGAGTCTGGACAACAGAGAACTGAGCAAATGATGCTCTGGTTTATTCAAGAGTTATGACTGCAAGTACTTACAATGCTTTTTCGCCCTCTCTCCACTTGATTCTGAATCTGTCTGCCTCTGAAAGGCCTTGAGTCTGTTTTTCAAAGTTGATGTAAACCGTAGGATAAGGACATTTTTTACAGTGATGGGGAAAGGAGGAGTGAAGTTGCTCTTAATTTTGTGACCTTGTTAATTTTCTGAGTAATTTTTTGCAGGGTCAAATATTAATTTATTCATTTAAAATGCTACAAGAGATGCCATTCATCAAAGAATCAAATCCAGTGTTTCATGGTCTAGAGTTTCATCAGTTCTATTCTTACAGCAGCATTCTTTTTCTTTTAGGGCTTACATTTAATTGAACTTTTAATCCCAACCAATTTTAAATAAGGGGCAGCTTTTGAGGCATTAAAAAACATTACACTCACTTCCTAGATAAAGAGGTTGTCCAGATACTGTAATGCTTTTGGGAGCATGCACTAAATCATTGGCACTGCCCAGAACACATTTTTGGTGCCTTTAAAGTATCTTAAACTGCCTGTGTGTGGTCAACTTCCCCTTATGAAATCCATTGATAAATCATGGCAAAAGGGAAACTACTCTATGGAAATAATGTCTAAAGAGGACCCTCTTTATCCCGGAGAGCAGGCCCCATCTGGTTAATGTAAAGGACCACGCCTTGATTCAACCTAAAAGGGTAGATGTTGCTAGTTAGAAATGGAAAGAGGGTGGTTCATCCGAAAATCTAGGGCTTCAGGCATTTTCTGGAATGTGTACAGTCAGAACGTGCAAGTTAGTCAGCAAAGAGAAAGCATGCAACCACACCTCTCCCAAATACTCAGTAGTCAGCCTTCTTTTGTGGTACAGAGGTCTTTGTCTTGGAGTGTTACAATTGAAAACCAATTGATTTTAAATAAATATGGCAATGTTATAAAGTGTGAAACATGGGGCTAGGACTTACCAAAATTGGCCGTGCCATTCCCTCCCAGGTAAGAATGGCCCTGTGGTCACCTTCTATGAGTTTGGTTTCTTTACCCATGAAATAAAGATGTCAGACCAGCTGACCCCTAAAGTATAGTCTCGGTTACTGCAGTATGCAGTTACATTGAGGGTAGGGTCAATGCACACACATGTATGTGGGGTAGAGGCAGTAGCAAAAGGGATAAGCATGCCCCTGGGGTACTGTTGGCACTCACTTATTGTTTCTCTGAATCTCTCTCTCTCTGTGTACATCTGACATGCCTGCCTAGATGTTTCACTTTAGAAACTTCCAGCACAAATTGTGTAAACTCTGACAGTTGCTGTAAACCCCCTATGCCCTCAGAACTTTTCATAGATAGATGAGGGTTATCAGTGCCATTCAGCCGGCCTACCCTGACAACACTTGGGTGAGGCTGCTTTTGTAATCTGTTTTGGAAAATGGGGACCACACACTCCATTTTCAACCTGCAACCACCCACTCCCATGTCTCTCTAGGGCTTCTCTGTTTTCCTGCTTTTAACTTCAGGTTCAACTTTTTCCACTGGACGTTTCTAGATAGGAAACTTGATGGTTTGCGCTTTCATTTCCTTACTCTCCAGCTTAATAAACATCAATAAATTCAGTTTCCTTTGCTTTCCAAGACTAGCTTATTTGTGGCAGCAGTGATTTTTAAAATTCATTAGACTTTCTTCATTCTATCTTCTTTATTAGGGTATCCATATGAGCTGCTGTGTATTGTTTAACTCTCTACCTTTTCATATATCTGAATTTACTAATGGTTGTCTCCAAAACATGTTCTTAGACACTATCTCATCCTCTCCTCTGCCAGATATTGATTATTCATACATTCTCTGGTCCTAACCACTTCAGCTTTATTCATTGTTATGTCTTTGTAGCTCTTTCTTCCTTTGAATACAAGGACAGTCTATTATTCCTACCACTCAGCACTTTTTACTGGGTCTTTTACATTGTCTAAAGCCAGCAAGAGCATCAAAACATCGTCTTGGGCTCCTTGCCTCTCTTCCACGTGACCATTCTCTCTCTTCTTAACTCTACATGTACATTGGCCTCTTGTCTACAACCTTCCCTATATAGTCGCCAGCATAAAAATGTGTCTCGGCCTTTACAAATAAAATGTTTAGGTACAGTTCATTCTCTTGTGGACATGGCAATAATGACCAACATAAAAGAAGAGGAAATTTGAACTTTTTGACTATGGAGTCCACTTGGGGGAGAATGATATGAGTAAAGTGGGAGCCAATGTCTGCCAATATGCCAAAGCCCTGGTTGAATATACCAAACTGTTGTTCCTCTTCCTATGGCCTGTGGATATCTCTCTCCATTGTACCTCACCAAAAACAGCTTTGATGCATTTGACTGCTGAGCCTTGGGCCTCGGCTTTCCATTTTTCATGACCGTCTTCTTGACTGCTGGTGTGTAGATTAGGAAGGAGTGAGGGACATGCCACCCCAAAATATGCCAGATTGGTATATTGACTATTTCAAGTTGAAAACATTGCCGAAATTGGTTTCAGAAGAAGCTAGCTGACCTATTTACTTGTGTACACTTGTATAAATGTATATTTGACCTGTATAAATAAATGTATATACTTGTCTCTTGTTAATCTGTCTGGTCTCAGTTTGGTTTCTAGAACCAGCTATTTTTCTCTGCATGAAACACTCCATAAAGATTCCTTTGGGAGGGATCCCCTTTCCATACCAGGGTGAGAAAATAGCCTTACTAAACCAGATACCTAAAATTGGAGACTGCAAATTGGCTCGAATAAAGATACTTAAAATGAAGTAATCCTTACCTTCCATTAGTTTTATGCCACCCACATATCTCCTAGAGACTCCATATAAAAGTCACTGCCCTTAGCCATATTTTCTTTGTCCTGTCATTTCTTCTCAATTATATCATTCTTTGTCTAAAAAGTATAAAAGCATCTTGCTTTGGGTACATCTTTAGACTTTACTCTCTTGTGAAGATCTCCATGTATATGTAAAATTAGTCAAATGTGTATACTTGTCTCTTGTAAATCTGTCTTGTGTCAGTTTGGTTTCTAGATCCAGCTGAAGGGCCCACTAAGAGGGTTGGGGGTGATCTCTGGTTCCCTATAGGTATATCCTTTCATTTTCTCAAAGTACTTTTTCTTTCTTGGCCAGGCACAGTAGCTCACATCTGTAGTCCCAGAGCTTTGGGAGACTGAGACAAGAGGATTACTTAAGCCCAGGAGTCTAAGGCTGCAGTGAGCTAAGATTGCACCATTGCATTCCAGCCTCGGTAACAGAAAGAGACCCTGTCTCTTAAAAAAAAAATCTTTTCCAACAATTCCAAGCTCACCAACAGAGTAAACCCCTGCCCCTCAGGCCTTACACATAGATATTATTGAGCCATTTCTGTTTTCCAGAGAACTAACAGAACTAACATGCAGTTGCAAAGTTTGGAATACATTATCAGCTCACTTTGTGTCTTTGTTCCCACTATGGTGACCCTGGTCTTGCAGCTTGAAAATCCCCACCCCCTCCGGGTGACACTCTTTTGTAAAAATATGCAATTTTCTACATGCATTTCTGACAAAAAGGAAAAAAATGTTAAGTCCACCCTGGTTCTGTCCGGACAAGCACAGAGAGAGGCGTGTTAGATTGCCAGACAAATATTTTTCCCTAGTTTTTGCTCAATGAACTTGATTCACTGCAGTGCTTCTTTCCCACACGGCAGCAGAGGTGGGCTGCCCTCTCTCTGCAAGGCCTTGTTGTGAATCATCATTTTCATGAATGAGAAGAATAGGAGGAGGGGAGGGAGGACGGGCAGCCTGTTGCTAATGCCCTCAAACAAGGCAAACATTTTGTGAAGAATTTTTAGATAATATGACGGGTTGACTTTTTGGGTTTGTTGTTTTGAATGGAATGCATAGAAAAAAAGAACTTGTTTCAACAAAAGTTTTATCTGATATCCTATTCATAGGCCGATTCTTTCTCAGATGTTTGGCAGCTTTTCTAGGGCACAGAAAAGGCACAGTGTTGAGTCACGTTGCTTTCAACCTTTGAATCAGCACAGGCCTGGAAGGTGCTGGAAGAGACTGTTGGTCTCACGTCATACATAAGGAGATTATGTCCCTACCTCATTTCTGAAGAAATTTCAGGTTGGAGCAGACCTTGCCACAGACCCAGTACCTTTAGCAGAGGCCAAAAACAAGCAAACAAACAACAGTAACAAAAACCCAAAATAAGTAAATAAGCCAAAAAAGGTGCTGCACAACTTACCATAGAGCATATTGAATATCTTTATAGATGTCTGGCTACTTTGGTTTTTAGGAATCCACTCAGTGAGAATACAAGAATAATCTAAGAATAACTAACATAGTCAACTGGATGAGTACCTGAATGAAGGTAAATAATAATAGTGTCAATTCTTGCTTTCAGGTGCTACCTAACCTTTGCCCCTTTAAATCATGTAACCTCGGTTGAAAGTCCAGACTTCAAAGCTTGACGCACTAGGCTATCTCTTTTTTTTTAAAACTTTGCAGTAGAGATGAAATTTTGCTGGTTGCCCAGGAACCCCATCCTTGGATTCCCAAAATACTGAGATTACACATGAGCCCACTTCACCCGACCCATAGGTTCTCTTGCTGTACACATATACTCCTGAACTCTTCACCTCATGCCCTGACCAACCTTACACTCTCCCTCACATCCATGCTGTTGCATGTTTCCACTCTTATCTCCTGCTTTTTCCTCTCCCTGAACCGTCTCAGTTCACTTAACTAATTCTAGCTGTCAGGATTTAGCACAGTCATCCTTCCTTCTGCATGGTCTTTCTAAACCCTTCTCTGGGTTAATTATCCCTCCTCCATGATCATAGACCACCCTCGATAATATTCTGTGCTAGCCTAGCACCTTCCTCAGTTCTATTGACCAGACTCTGAGGCCCTCAAGGGAAAAGATTTACATTCATCAACTCATTAATTCATTAATTAGTTCATTCAAAAAGATATATTAGATTCCTATCTTGTGCTGGGCACTGTTTTATGGACTGGAGAAAAAGTGGTGAACAAGACAGGTAAGATTTCTCTTCTCTGGGAATATGCATTCTGACAGGGGAGACAGATTAAAAGGGAAACAAATAAGCTAGCAAGTTAAGTGCTACCAAGGAGATGAAGATACGATGTGAAGGAGCATGCCTGCTGATTTGGAATGTGGTTAGACCTTCACCAAAGAGACGGCCTTGGACCGAGGCTTCCTGTAAAGGAAAGAGCCAGTGAAGACTGCGTGGAGTGTTTGCATAGCCGGGGTGCAGGCACAAGACCTTGGAGCAGAGCTGTGAGCTCAAACATTTACCATGTGGTTAAGCAGCATGTCCCAGCAGATGTCAAAGCTAGAAAATGTAGGGCCTGGGAGTCGCAGTAAAATCTGGGATTTTATTCTCTGTGTGACCGGAAACCCTGGGACGGTTCTAAGCAGGGAGTTGGAAGACGTGATTGACATTTTCCAGAAATCACCGATGTTCTGTGTGCTGAACAGATTTTTCTTTGTGTCCCTAGGACCTAGCATAATGCCTGCCTCTGTTACATCATGACACACAGAGCTGCATTGCTTTTCCCCACATGAAAATTGCCTTTTCCAAGGAATATGGCGGTCCTGTAAAAAGGAAAGCCTAAAGTCATTTCCATTTGACACCTAGTGCTGAGTTCCTCCTCTTGCTTCCATTTCCGACTGGCCTGTGCCCAGCTCTTTAAAATTTTCTGAAATTAAAATTACTTCTGTTTTTTTCCTCAGTTTCATAGATAATCCATTCAGTGTCTGCTCATCCCATGAGAGAGACAACAGAGTTGGGCAAGTCTGAACAGAGTTGGATAACTTCAGATGTGTTGCTGAACTGTCCCTCTGCAAGGTCACAAGATGGGGCACTAATGAGTAGTTGAAAGAACTGTACTGAACAGGAAGGGTGAGAGTGGGCATCCTTGTCTTGTTCTGGTTTTCAGGGGAAATGGTTCCAATTTCTATCTGTTTAGCAGTATGTTGGCTGTGGGTTTCTCATAGATGGCTCTTACTATTTTGAGGTATATTCCTTCTATGCCTAGATGTTCAAGGGTTTTTATCAAGAAGAGGTGCTGGATTTTATCAAAAGCTTTTTCCATGTCTAATGATATAATCATGCGGTTTTTGTTTTTACATCTGTTGATGTATTTAATTACATTTTACTCGCGGATGTTGAACCAGCCCTGCATCACAGGGATGAAGCCTACTTACTTGGTCATGGTGGATGATTTTTGAGATGTGTTGTTGGATCTGGTTTGCTAGAATCTTATTGAGAATTTTAGCATCTATGTTCATTAAGGATATTAGCCTGTAGTTCTCTTTGTTGGATCTTTACCCAGTTTGGGTATCAATGTGATGTTAGCTTCATAAAATGATTTGGGGAGAGTTCCATCTTTCTCAGTTGCCTGGGATACTTCTAATAGGATTGGAGCCCCACAATCCCCCTGCTGGGAATATACCAGGAGGAACCCAAATCGCTCTATGAAAAAGATACCTGCACACGCATTTTTATTGTAACATTATTCACAATAGCAAAAACATGGAACCAAGCATGCTGCCCATCAAAAGAGGACTGGATTTTTTTTAAAATGTGGTGTATATACACAATGGAATATTACGCAGCCTTAAAGAAGGATAAAATTATGAACTTTGAAGCAACTTGGATGGACTTAGGGTCTATAATACTGAGTGATCTATCACAGAAACAAAGAACTGGGTACCACATATTCTCACTCATAAGCAGACCTTGAACAATTGTTATAATACCGTAAGAAAGGGATTGGCAGTAGTGGGAAACTACCAGAGGAGGAGGGGTGGGAT
>CAUYQG010169336.1:0-23397 GCA_963574415.1 Tarsius wallacei | reverse complement strand
TTGAGTTGGTAAATATAAGGAAATAGTGAAGAGAGGATGAAGTATTTCTATTTGGTTATCTTTATGTTATTTTATATTTTCACTATATACCAGTTAGATTTAAGAAATTTTTCTTCAGGAAGAATTAAATAAAGCTTGTATATCCATATACATATCAAAGAAAATACACTATTATACACGTATATACTCACATTTATACATTTACACAAAAAATAAAATTCAGTTAGATTTATTGCTGCCTGTGAGTTGAATTACAAACATTGCATTTCAAACAATTTATTTACTACTACTCTTTAGTTCTAGACATAAAAATTTCCAAGTTCAGAGAACTTGGAATTCTCATTGAATATGATATCAATACTTTCTATCATGATGCCTAGTATATATTAGGCATTCAATTAATGTGTATTTGAAATAATTTAAATTAAATATAAATTTTTCATCTCTAATTATCAAATGAATATGCATGGCAGAGAAAGGTATTTCATTACATTTATTGATTAGAGTGGATGCCAACAAAACTCTGAGGTGGCGATGCATTTGTGAACGATTTTTCTCCCTAAAATATTATTGTCTTGAATGGTAATGACTTTGTATTATTCTTCTTATATTGCCTGTGATAACTGATCAATAACTTTCAAAAAACTATTTTTTGTGCATAAGAAAATTTTGTTTAATTGAATTTTAATTGAATTTGATGTATTTACATGTTTCGGAAGGAAGCATATAATGCACTTTTGATGTTTTCAACATTTATACAATAAGATACTCATTTAGATTTTAGAAAGAAAAGCATTTAAATTTGTGAGCTAAGACAAATTTACAAACAGAGCAAATTAAAACAAAACTTTCAGCTTTTGTATATTATTCCATAATACTGTAAAAACAAATCAATTAAATAATGAATCTTTTTATTATTTCTCTACCTTAAAAAGAGGAGTTATTATCCACAAATACTCCTGTCCTAACAAAATAAATGACTTGTATATCAAGTAGCCGATTGATTTTTCCACTCTAATGGTTCTATCTAAATTACTTTTTATATGCATGGATATTCCCTTCCCTCACTGGATTTTCAAATATTTTTCAAATTATGTTAAATTTTTATAAATCAAAAATAGATATCCTACAATAGTGGTTATTTCCTACGTATAGATTTTGTATGTTCATATTATAGGAAAAATAATAAAAAGCAATGGAATGCTTTAGAATGACTTTGAAATCTAATCCTGTTTTATAATTCTTTATAGAAAAAGATTATTTATACAAATTTATGAGCAAAATATAAAGATCCAGAGAAGACATCAAATAAAATCAAGAATATTGTGAGGTCATTTTGAAACAAAGCTGGACTGATCTTTCTTTCCTACCCTCTCCATCAAATAAAAACAGTTAAAATTTTATCCTAATTTCACTTTATTATCATTGTATTTGAACTGCTAGCAGTTCCTTGGTGTATATTTCTAGGTTGCAGACATTTGTGTTTTCTCCCTGCTTCTTAACAATTCATATTATTGTATGATCTGCTTGTCTTGCTAACAATAACTTTAAGAATGCTTACAGTTTCTATAGGGGAGCCTCTATCTATCTATCTATCTAGATATCTATCTATCTAACATCTATCTACTTATCTATCTAGATTATTTGTCATAAACAAAATAACAGTTGCCTTACTTTTCCATCTAGCACTTCAATTCCTCATCCAGAACTCTTGCACCATTTCACGTTACTGACATGGGTGATTTTTCTCTCTGGGTTAGCTTTGTTGTCTGTCTTCTTATACACCCTATCTTTTTTCTCCATAGAGAGGTTTATGATACCAAGTCTCACATTTTATAGTATATGCCCTCAAAGTGGAAGTGAGCTGTTTTGCTGAGAAAAAAATAAGAACATATCTGGAAAAGATATCTAGTTGCCAAGATTTTACTAGAGTTTCTGTCATAAATTGATTAATTAATACAAATGTAACTGATGAAATGAATAAATATACATAGGTATAGATACTTACATGCTCACTCTTTGGCTTGGGGATTACCTTCTGTCTTTCTTGGACTCTGCTAGAATCAAATAGTAAATATATGTAAAATTTCAACATCTAAAAAGAAGTTGATTCTAGATTATGGTAGAAATTCTTGACAAATAAAATAAACAATGACAATTAAATACACATATACATATACACACACAAATGTTGTATGTATATATATATATTTGCAAATCAACATTATTTAAGTATAATTCATATAGACCAAAAGGCTTCCATCTTAATCGTACATTTCAAAGAATTTTCACAAACGCACTAATGTGAAAAACAGCTCTATTAAAACACAGCACATTTTCATTACTCCAAAAAGGTTTCTGTGTCTCTCTGCAGTATTTTCTTTATCAAATCTTGGTCCCAGGTAACCACTGATTTTGCGTGTGTCACTGTGGACTAAGTTTATCTTTTCTACACTTCATATACAAGGGACAAACTTCCTCAAACTAGAATTTATTCACAAAAAATTGTGTATTTTTTGCATGTGTAAACTTCAGTCCCCTTCAAAGTACTCTCTGTCTGATGCAATACACCTATTGTGACACTTTTTCCACTGCTCAAAACAGTTTATGAACTTGCCAATTTTGATGCTATTTAGTGCTTATGTGGTTGTTTGTTTCACCTCTTTCCACAGGGACAAAATATTTCCCTTTGAGAACTTTTTCCATCTGGGGAGACAAAAAGAAATTCGCTGGGGTAAGATTGGGAGAATAGAGAGGGTGAGACTTAGGGGCCACTCCATTTTTGGTTAAAAACTGCTTAACATTTAGTGGAGTGTGGGCAGGTGCATTGTCATTGTGGAAAAACCAGTCACCTATTCACCACAACTCAGAATATTTCTTCTGCAAATCATGATGCAACATTTTTAAAACTTCCAGATAAAAACTTTGTTGATAGTTTGATCCAGAGGAACAAATTCTGAGTGTACTACAAGGGGTCTGCCTTCCAAAAGATAATTCCAGTTTTAAATACTGTTCTTTTGCATATGGCTTATTGTGATTAGTTTTTAACATGTTGTTAATATTTATTGATAAGTATACCACAGTCTGTCTACCTGCTTCCTTATTGATAGGCATTTAGGTTTTTTTAGTTATGTCACTATGATACATTCCTGTACTGTCTCGATAAATATCTGAAAGAAGTTGCTTCATGTCTTTGTTGAGGTTTTCGGTTTTTTATTGTTGAAGATTAAATCTAGTTTTTTGTTACTTCATATAACTGAAAGTAGACCTCCAGGTATTATCATTTTAATGGTTTTATAAATTTGACTAGCATACATTATTCTACCATATGTATACTTATCATTTAAGTTTTTTCATTTGCATATTTTCAGTTCATAGTATTTGCATTGACTTTCCTTTGATTTATATGAATTTTTGTAGCTATATTCTAAGTTTTTGTCATATATAGAGAATTTTTTTTAGTTTTGCTTTCAATTTTGCTCAAGAAGCTTTGATTTCTTTTATATACAGGTCTCTTAAAATGTTTATTTACTCAAATTTATTAGTGTTTAATTTGTGCTTTGCTCACTGAATTATACTTATAAAGCTATAAGGCCTATCATTTATAATTAAAACTATATTCTAGTAAGTTAAGTTAATATTTAAATATGTGATTTACTTGTTTATTTCACTGTGCAATGTAGGAACAGATAGATACAGCTATCCATCAATAATCTATGTCACTGATCCTTTATTTCATTGCCAGGAATTATATATTGTAGTCCTGATTTGTATCTAGATTGGATTACGTGACTACACATCACCAGTGGAATATGGAGAAGCTAATATTGCTACTTTCAAGGAACAGTGTTATTTTTCTCTTTTATCTCTCTTCTCTATTTGCTGAATATAGAGCAATTCAAAGTCCTTGTGTTTAGTAGAGGTTAAAGTAGATAGAACTTGATAGAAAGCTGTTCTCTGATGAGGAGAAATTATATGTACTATTACACAGGTCATTATACTTTTAAGATATATTTACTTTAGCAATTAGCATAGTTAATAATGAGATTAATTTAAAATGGGGTTATATTTTTGAAACAATTGGTTACTTATTTTAATATCATTTATTGAATGATTCATTCATCCAGTTAATGGTAAAGAGGTTATCTGTTTTTCAACCAATTAGCCACTTGTCACATTACTGTTTATTGAGTGATTCATCTGTTTCCTATTTTGAAATATCACCTTTTCACAAAATAAATTTTCTTTCATGAGTCTATTTCATTAAATTTTATATACATTATTCTATCTATCATTTTTTATTTCAGATACACATCATGCTTACTACGTGTTTTCCTAGCAGTCTTTAATATTTGTAAAGGAAAGCTTGCTTTTAACATTTAATTTCTGAATATTCTCATAATTTTATTATTCCAGATGACTTGAAAATTTTCAGCATATAAAATTTAATTTTTTCAGATGACGACAATTTTTTAGCAATTAAAATCCAGTATGACAATTGAAATTATGTTTAATAAATTACATGGGTGAAAATTTTTGTCATTAAGATATATTTATTTTCAGGAATATATTATGTTTCCCATTTATTTTGGGCCTCTTTTTAATTTCTTTAGTGATGTACCCTGATTTGTACACCTTATGCAGAATAATGAAAGATCATGAAATTGAGATTGAGAAAGAAAACAGAGTAATATTAATAACTGGAAATGTTTAATATTAGAGTCTTTATTGTAAATAATATAACTAATAAAGAATATCAAGGCCTCACATATCTGTGGGAGAAATGATGTCACTCCCTTACGCATTGTGGAAGAAGACAAGCATAAATTCTTTGATCAATGCGAATAATATACCTCAGAGTGCTTGCAATAGGCAGAGAACTAAAAACACATATATTTATAATTTGAAGGTACATAATTCAGTGACCTGTACTATAATTAAAGGTGTAGGTATAGTGTAAGAATCCCTAATTTTAATTACATTAACTTATAATACTTATTCCAAAAGTATCTTATTTCATTTTCCTTTCTTATCCAACATGAAAAGTAAATATTATTTTACATTAAAAGTAAGTATTCTTTGAGGTATGGATGTCCTAATTGCCTCAGCTATATTTCCTCCTTTGTATTATGTAAATATTATCTACTCCATATTCCAAAGAAAACTCAGCTTGACTCTACCACAAGATATTTTTTTCTCCTCATTCTTTGGTAACAGAGTAATCAGCATTTCATGTTATCAGAATACATCAAAATTGCTTGTATGTCTCTTTTCTTATTCTCAGATTCCATGACTAATCCTTCAAATTGCTTCCAGTTTTATTATATTTTAAATTGTCCTCTTCCATTGGTTTTGCATGCTCAGTTCAAATACTCATCTTTAACTTGATCCTTTTCAATAAATTCTAAATTATTTCAATGACTCCAGGCTTTCCCTGAGAGCATTTTTCCCCTTCTGAAACATCATTATATACAAATAAAGTTTTAATTGCTTCGAAATGTTGACATTTATTTTGGCCCCAACCTCTTTTTCCTGTTGTACCCCATAATTTTCCTCATATTAATCTATATTAGTCTACACTTTACCCTTAACATAGCCTGGATTGTTAATACTAGTAATAATGCTAAAGTTTCTCCTTTCACCTGAAATATCTGAGAAGGTGAAAATTTTGCCTTCAATTTTTCTCATAATCTAATCTTAATAATTTTAGCTTTCTGTTCTTCATTGTTTGCTAGAGTATGTTTTCCTTTTAATTTCCAAGTGCAAAATCATAATTTTATTACTAGTAAAGAGAAAAATTATTTTGATAGAAAAAATTATTTTCTTCCCCCTGAGCATACAGAAATCTACTTTCCCAGTCTCCCTTGCAATTGAGCCAAATGCTGGTGTCAAAACAATCTGATTATGGACTGAAATAGTATACAACATTTCTAAGTGTAGTGTGAAAACCGAAGGAAATCATCCATGCTTTCTTCTCTGCTGTGTGACCATGAATGCCATCTGTTTGAGATGGAATTGCTACAAAATGGAAGAAAATAGCCTGGTATGTGCCAGATTTGTAAACAAGAATATACCTTTTTTGCGTAAAAAATAAATACTGGAGGATATTCTTGTTTGCCATGCTTAGTCCCCACATGTCTCAATAGCTCAGTCTGCTAATTCACACAAAAAGCCTCCTATTTTTAAAAACATCCTAATTATTTATCTTATTATTTACTTAAGTTAAAAATAAAACTAGTTTGACAAGCATTTAACAGATTTTATGTAAGGAAATGTTTGAAAATTGGCAACTGACTTACTCAAGTTTAAAGGTTTCTTTAGTATACAAGTCCTGATATTAAAAAAAAAAAGGAAAACAAAACATTAAAAACCTCTAATTGATGCTTCTGTTGAAATGTGCTATCAGAAGAGCTTTCATGGTACACGTGTTATGTGATGGGAAGTACATTTTAGGAAATGTTTCTTTGAAAAAATATATTCTTTCATAAACTAGTGCTTTTCTCCTCTTCTATAAGTTTAGCTTTGCACTTACCTATAAAAATTTCCTTTTAGACGAACTACACAAACATTTTAGATAATGCTTTTTTGTACCAATATTTCCTCACGTCAAATATGTGTTTCTCTCATCCCAAATTTAACCTTGAACTTACCAATGAATATTTCAATTTTAGAAAATCTCTCTTGGTGGTAACATTCAAGTGAATGTTAATGAAAATTTGTATGAATAATCTATTACAACAAATTTAGCAAATATATTACAGCTCCAGTTCTGAAAAACAGAAGCAAAATTTTATTTCTATTGTGAGTAGTAATACTCATAATAGAAGTCCAGATTATTTTTGAATACTAAATAATCTGAAATATTGCTGTTTATATTTAATTTGTTTATATTGCTCTAAGTAAGAGAAGGTCAAGATATTATTTAGTTTTACTTGTATGAGATTAATTATAATATTCATGTACAAATACCATTAATTTTGAAATATGAGTGATATATTTTTCCAGCTGCACCTTATTATTTAAATATGAGTATTTTTCTAGAGGAACTTGATTGTTTTTGTTCTCTTTAACACACAAATTGGAAGTATTTTCCACATTCTGTTTTCTCTCATTATTTCTGGTCCATATTTTTTCATTTATTTTTTAATGATTACTCTAGAGATTGCAGTATGTATCCCTATCATAGTCTACCTTGAATTAATATCTTATCACTTCACATGTAAGAAGTTTAAAAGGGTGCTTCTGTTTTTTCCCCTCTCATTTTGGCCTATTATTGTCATGCAGTTTACTTGAATATATGTTACAGAAAATTATTGATTTTTCCAAAAAGATAAAGAAAACTAAAACATCATTTTATCTCCATGTATACCAATTTCAGCAGGTCCCTGTAATTATTTTCTCTCAGCTTAAAGAGCTTCATTTAAAATTTCATGCAAGGTTGGTCTTTTGCTAACAAATTCTCTCAGTTTTTATCTAAAATGTTTTTTTTATTTTTGCATTTTGAAGAATATTTTTACTGGATTTATAATTCTATGTATATTTTTATTACTTAAAAATGACATTCTCATATCTTAAATTTTCTGGTTTTTTTTTCTATTTTATTTAATGAGAAACCATCAGTAATTCTGACCCACATAAAATGCATCCTCCTCTTCTGATTTCTTTTAATAATTTTTCCCTTGACTGTTGTCAGTAATTTAACTGTGAAATATTTTGCTTGAGGTTCATGAAAATTCTTGAATCTGTAAATTTATAATTTTTGTTCTAAGTTGAAGAATTATCAGTCATTATAACTATATATTTGCAGTTCAATTTTCCTCTTATTTCTGATTTTGTACTTACATGTGTATTGTACACGTGTATTGTACATTAGATATTACACTAGAGGTGACTAATGTTTAAATAATTTTTCCCATTTTTTAGTCATTTTTCTCTATTTACTTGAAAATCTTTTGATCGATTTATCTGCTTATTGACCTTTTTCCAATAGCATCTAATATGATGCGATAATACTTATTGAACATTTTGATTCAGGTATTGACATTTTGTTCTAGATTTTTACGTTCTTTCTTATCTATAACTTTTTCTCTTGTGAAAGTTCTTATATATTTTCCTTTAAAGTCTTAGTTATATGCAGAGTAGATGTTTTTAAGTCCTTGTAATGCAGATTTTTCAGGTCAGCCTGGGCTTTGAGAGTGTCAGCTAGGGGCTGGTAAGCCTAGCCCCAGAAGTGTCAGCTCTAATGGACTGGCAAGTCAGGCCTTGAGAGTGTTGCTGGTTTGGTGGGCTAGCAAGCCTAGCCTCTGAGGTGTCTTAGCTTTGGAGTTTTGCCTTCTTCTGTTCAGCTCTCCTGGTTCAGCCGACTCCAATCATCTTCTGAAGCTCTTTAGGTTGCAGCTCTTCAGGGTCAAGGTTCTTGTCTTATGCCCAGGAAGAATGAGGGACACAGTTGGAAAGTAAGAAAGCAGGATTTACCGAGAGGACAGAGACGCTTCCACGGGAAGTGTTTGCCCATCTGGGGTCAAAAACCTGGTGCTTACATAGCCCTAAGTCCAAGCTGATTGGTTAGCACTAGCTGTGAGCTGTAGCTGTTCCGACTGGTCAGTATTAAGGGAGGGACCTAATGGTGAGCTGATTGGTTGCTTTTCAATCCCAGCAGTGAGTACCTAAGCTCTAGCTTGAGAGGCTCACAAGGAGCATGCTTGCCAATGCTGAGTCTGAGAGAGTTGCCAGGAATTTGCTTCATTATTACAAGATGACCTGTCTGTCTGCCTAGCCTTATTCTAGCTATCTCCTGTCTCACTTGGTTGGAAATTTTGACATGTTTTATATGTGAGCCATCCTACTGACTTTTTCTCTCACACTCATCCACAATCTTTTTCCTTTGTTTATTCTGAGTCTGTGTGCTTTTGTCACTTAGCATTCCTGCTTTTTTGTGTATCTTAAAAATTTTGATTGTGTTATGTAAATTATGTTGTTATGCCATTGAAAGTGAATTTTGTCTTTTATCTTTAAAAAGTATTGAAATCTGTTCTGGAGCACTGTTAACACTCAGTTTCTTTAATAGGGAGTTAAAAGAACAGAATGAGATAGGCAAAGTACAAAAAAAAAAACCACTATGGTAGACTTAATTCTCACATATTCACACTTATGTATAATAAAAGACCCTGATTATAAGGCAGAGATTGTCATACTTGATTAAAAATATATATATATAAGATTAAACTATCAGAAGTTGATAAGGGACACAATTTAAATATAAATACAATGATCCTTTAAAAGTCTTAAAAAAACATATACAATGCAAATACTAATTGAGTTATATGATACTAGTGAAATGCATTTTTTAAAAGTCTAAACAAATGTTATCAAGGATATAGAATAGTGTCATATGTGCCCTCACAAACAGTCTGTGGAATGTTAAAAAAGGAACTACTTTGGGAAATGATTTGGCATTTGTTGTATATGGCTAAAGAATAACTTTTTTGAATTAACAGTTCTATACTATATCAGTATATGACAGAAATGGAAGTTTATGTCTACATAAAAGTGTGTATGTTTATAACAGTTTACAAATAGTAACCCGACGTAAAAACAATTTAACTTTCCATCAGCAGGACAAGATAAATAATTTGTTTTATATGCCCTAAGTCCAAGCCAAATATAATTATACGTACTATTATAAATAAGTAAATTAGAGATACAATGACTGAATAAATATCACACCATTTTGCTTAGAAATTCTGCACATGAAGAAGTCAATGCTGTATAGTTCCATTGATATGAAATGTTAGAATAGAATAAAATAATCTATGGTTAAATATCAGGACAGAAGCAATTGCATTTTGACTGGATACTTACTGTAAAGGGCATTAAAAAACATTATGGAATGATCAAGTGTATGGGAATTATTCTGTAAAGGAGAAGGGTAGAATATATTTTAATTTCTCTGGAGCATATTGTTTCCATTATAAATATTCAACTCTGCCCTTGTATTGCAAAAGTAGACAAAGACAATGCATAAATGAATGGGCTTAGCTGTGTTCCAAAAAGTCTTTTTTAATTAAAATTATTTAATAGCCATATTAAGTCCACAGATTATAGTTTACCAGTCTCTGTTCTTTGTCTTGATGGGCTGATAAATGTTTTGACTGCATGCATTTGCAAAAATTCATAAACATGTAACACATAGTGTACCTTTATGTCTCTATTAGCTATGTCTTCGTAAAAGAAAAGTGTCTCAAAATTTTATTTTTTTCTAGCTCTCAAAACCCAGAAACTGAAAATTGGTATACATCTGTTATGTTTGATAAGGGCAGCAGTAACTGACACTGACACATAGAACTAAAGTAAAAGGCAAATGAGAGAGAGAGAGAGAAAAAAAAACTGAAATAGCCATATATTTCAACAGATTATAAATATACATTCCTCTTAATTTTTAATTGTTTTGTGCAGAGTCCTATGGATGTTTTTGTTAGCAAACTGTAATTGTAATAAAAATCTCTCAGCCTAGAAAAAGTTCCACAAAGATAGTAAAGAAAGAATAGTTTCATTATTGAATGTGTTAAGCCTGAATGAGATGCCCATCACAGTCAATCTGCTAAGTGATGGCCAAAACAGAAATCTTATCTTTTTATGTAGCCAGAGAAGATGCAACCCATTGAATTTTTTTTTCAAGAGGAACAATGCCTCGTCTTCAAGAAAGAGAATTTTGCAGCATCATTTGTCACCCAGTTCATCTTACCTGGTAATTGGAGTGATCATCTTTATTAGCTAAGTGGCTTTATTCACAAAACTAACAAACTTCTCATATCTTTACGTCTAGAGATATTTCTGCAGTTTGGAGCAAGGAACCCATAAAATTATACTTCTACCCTCCTACAGAAACTGGGAAATAGGAGAATTATCTCTTTTGATGTTTACATTTTAAAGCGATAAGTCCCAGAACTTTGAGAAATGTCCTGAGTCACAAAGCTAGCAAAAGGCCTATCTAGTCTTCAAAAGAGTTTATATACATTTCAAAGAGATGAGAATATATTTACAATAAGTTTTTTTTTTTAATAAATGCGCCAAGAAAAAAGGAGAGGGCAATATTTTTTTCTTTTATTTTCAAGCGTAAGAATTAAGCCTCTTACATTTTTAATGTGTACTTCTTTCTACATCTTTAAATGAAAAGAAAAAAATTAATTGTATTTTTTAGATGTGTGGATATTTAAAATATGTACAACTGACATATTTAGTAGGGAAGAATACATAATTGAACAAATAAACTTGGCAAATTTTGTTGTGCTTTTTGAAAAACTAATATTGGGATGTTATATCTTTCAAAAAAATATGGGCAAAATAAATGAATAGTCCTTTCCTGGGAATAATACAAAAAAATTGTCATTAATATATGAAAATATACTTAATTTTGGAAGTTATTATGAAAATAAAATTAAAGTTAATAAACAATGCTTTATACCCACTAAGACAATGAGAAAAAGTAATAACAATATCAAGCTTTGGCAAGAATAATAGAAACTATAGTATTCATGTATGATCACTAGAACTTAAGACATAACAAACTTAAGCTACTTGGAAAAGCATTCAATGTTATCTAATAAGTTGAAGTTGTGCATATGCTATGACTCATTATTTTTCTTCTTATATATTCTGATACAGTTTTTGCACTTTGCACTGTGGCCTGGGTACAAAAATAGTAAAAAAATAAATAATGGAAGTTGGAAAGAACAAAAAAAAACTATTTAAAAGAAAAAAAACAAGAAAGAAAAAATAAGTAAGAAAGAAAAAAGGGAGGAGGAAATGAAAAAAAGTGGGATAGAGAAGAAGAAAGAAAGTATAAACCAAAAATTAAACTCTAAGCCATTCAATCAGCAAGGACTAATGGAAACTTGAAAAAATTAAATTCCAGTCTACAATGGAAAAGGAGGTCTGGCAAGTTTCATTCTATTCCGCCCTCATAAGGTATAGACACAACTGACTAGTGTTAACAAAACAGATATCACGAAACTGACAAAACAGTTTTGTTTGTGGCAATAAGATGCCAAATTCCAACATTACTCTGGTATAGCATCATGTGACAGTGGACCCTGAAGGAAGTAAAAATATTTTACCACAAAATATCCTTCTTTGACATATTTTGAAATGACTCTTCAAAGCTATAAGGCCATCTTTTTGGAGATTTAAATCCGTAGAGATTCTCCTTTGTAGGAAGAGTCTGGCACCTTTTAAGACATTTATCACCTCTTCTCTCAGAAACCTCCTACTTAGAGGTTTCATACACATGACAAGAACCTTGGCTTCCAAGTCTCTTTTCTTAACATAAGCACCCCCCCCCCCAACCCCATGGATTCCAAATTCTTTAAACAGAGCTTAAGTCATTCAACCAATTGACAATCAGAAAATCTTTGAATCTACCTATGACCTGCAAATTCCCACATCAAGATGTTCCACCTTTTAGGGCAGAACCAATGTAAAACTCACATATATTAATTTATGATCTTGCCTGTAAACTCCTGTCTCTCTAAAATTTGAAAAATCAAGTTGTAATTCAACCACTTGGGCACATGTTCTCAAGACCTCTTGGGACTGTGCCTTAGGCAATGGACACTCACACCTGGTTAGAATAAGCTTCTTTCAATATTTTACAGAGATTGGCTTTTTGTCAGCAGAAGAAGGAAGGAAGAGGAAGGAAGGAAGGGGGGGAGGGAGGAAGGGAGGGAGGGAAGAAAGGGAGGGAGGAAAGTAGAAAGAAGAGAGGGAGGGAGAGAAGGAAGGGAGAAAAGTAGGAGGGAAGGAGGGAAGGAAGAAAGTAAGGAAGGAGGGAGGGAGAGAAGGAGAGAAGGAAGGAAGAAAGAGAAGAAAAAATCTTGTGGAATATTTATGTAATGTATTTCTTTTTTTTTTCTTTTTGAGTTGGAGTCTCACTCTGTCGCCCAAACTGGAGTGCAGTGGCCGCTCCAGGCCACCGCAGCCTCGACCTGCTGGGCTCCAGCGATCCTTCCGTCTCTGCCTTCCGAGTAGCTGGAACTACAGGCGCGCGCTACCACGCCTGGCTGATTTTTTGATTTTATTGTAGAGATGAGGTCTCGCTTGCCCAGGGGGGTCTCGAACCCGCGGGCTCAGGCAATACACTCACCTCAGCCTCCCAAAGGCGCGGGATTACAGGTTGAGCCACCGAGCCCGGCTATGTATTTCTATAGGTAGTGAAAATGAATGAGTTGCCACCACAGGGCTCACATGATAGCCTATGGGTTAATATAACCAACAATCATTTCTCCTATTTCTGTTCTTGCATCCACTTCGACGGTTAGCATTCCCGCAAATCTTGCGGGTCCATGACTCAATTTGTCAAAAACATGAAGTGCCATTTTATGACCTTCAGTCTAGTTAGTCCTTGATGTGCCCACTTCACATTTTTGGAAGTCAGTTGTCTGAGTACAGTAGTGGAGAGGGAGATAAATCAAATGAAAAAGAATTAAACCCTACAAAAGAAACGAGAGAAGCCCTTCACTTTCTCAATATCCCATCTATCCTAATTATAAGCGAGAATATTTTAGATCCCCAACTTAACTAAAGTCATTTTTAACCATTTTTATTCTTTTGTTGTATTTGCTTGAATCCTGGATAACCACTAGGTCAAGACACAGAACATGTGCTGCTCCGCAGAATGCTCCGTTGCACCATATTCTAGTTCAAAAGTATCCTGGTACTAAAATAAAACATGGTTTGATCTTTTTTTGATAGAGCCTTCTAAGCCTTCTAAGAATGAATTATGGAAAGCAAAACAAGATGTCGTATATTTTAAATGTCATTTTCAAAAAATAATCGTGTGAGTTTTACTTTGATTGAGCATAGAAATCAAAACTATTTTTTCTTAGAGTAGTGAATGGCATTGTTTAACTGACTTATAGTTTTAATTACTTCCTTTGGAAAGTTAAATACCATTTGCATTTCTGTTTATGATTACCCTCAAGTTTATTTAAATCATCTCATTTGAGTTCTTATTTCTGAGATATTTAATATTTGTAATTCACATATCATAACTGTATATATATATATTTACAGAGTCCAATATGATGTTTTGCTATATATATATACGTATATATGTATATATATATATAATGTGAAATATAAAAAAGTTAAATTCATAGAAGCAGAGAGTAGAATGATAATTACCAGAGGCTGGGGGAATGAAGAGGGAGTAAATAAGAAGTTGTAGATCAAAGGGTAATAAGTTTCGTATAGACAGCAGAAAACAGTTTGAGGTCTATTATAGAGTAGGGTGACTATAGTCAGTACTAATGTGTTTTATGTTTCAAAATAATGTGATAATTTATAATATAATAATGAGAAAATAAATTTCTCAGTTCTTTTTATATCTTTACATCTATCCCTATTAATGTTTATGTTTATATTTTCAAGTGTATTTACTTGTTGTTCCATATTAAATATTATTTTTCTGTCTATGGAATATCCTCTTTGACAATGCACACAGATTTATGAGGGCATTGATTTTACTCCCTTGTGTCCCCACTTTTCTCTGGTTTCTATGAATTTCTCCCTCCATTTTCTGTCATTTGTCATTAGGTTTCTTTTTTCTTATAATTATCCTCAAATATCTACTGCGTCTTAATTATCCAATAATGTTTAGGTATGAGATACATTCAGTTTAATACATATTCTTTGGTTCTTTTAAAAAACATGCTGAACAGTGGGCTTACATCCCAAATATGCCCTTGAGAAACATTGCCAGAAACGATCAGCTAGCTTTTCTTTTCATGTACTTAGTTTTCTCATAGATAAATTATTTATTTTCTCACTTTAGGTGGTTGATGTCTGACTGTCATTTCTATCAGGACTGATAGAGGATGGAAAGGGTTGTACTCAGTTCAGGATAGAGTATTTCATTAAATATATATATGTATATATATATACACATATATATAGGTATACACACACACACATACACACTCTCACACACACATACATATATTTCAGTATAGTATTCCTGCTGTGCTAATATCAATGTTCACATCCTTCCTGATATAAATGCTTTAGAGATTAAATATATGCCATAGTAGAGAAAAGAGAGTTGCTTTAAGTTGTGCTATGAAAGAAGAAGATTCTGGAAATCTAAGAACATGTAAAAAAAATTTAATTACTATTCAATCTGAGAAGAACTATGTTCAGCTTCCACTTCAAAGGTTTTTTTGTGCCTTGAGCTTTCTTGAGCTTTACTGGCATGGATTTGTCTGCTTTAGCCTAGCTGCCACAGCAATACATAGTCTTTTCATCAATGCTACTTATTTTTGTATTTTATATTTTGTTGCTGCCCTTCACTCTTTCACCTTCATTGTCTCTATGTATTTATTAAATGTTTTCTCATAAATTTAGTGAGATTTAGTGAAAGTCTGAATATATTTTGTTTAATATTTTGTGTTTATCAGAAGTACAGAAACTGCTAAAAACTTATTAGAAAGATAAAGCAAAATAGAATGCAATTACTAGATATATACTTAAAATATAGTGAATTACCTTTTAATGACTATATAATTGTATTTTCTCTTAATCCCTTGGGTTACATATTTCCCTGAAGAGTTGCTTTATCTAACATATTAGGTGTATTTCAAGGTTAAACTGTTGAAAAGTTTTATTTGCATTTGGAATGTGCAGATCACCCCAAATAAGGCCATCTATATCAGTCAGAAAATGCTATTATTTAAATGAGCATGGGATATGTAAATATTCAACCTTTGGTAAGAAAAAATAAAAGAAAATAATTTGTGTTTTTGAAGTGTTTGTGGTATGATCAACATTTAATATTTTGTTTCAATCAAGTTTTAACATATTAAATACCACAAAATAAGTCTCAATCAAATGTAGGCATTTTAGTATATTACAACGGGTCTATTACTGCACCTGTGGAGTTGAATTTATTGTGTTCATAGAAGGAAACTTGATGATTATAGTGTAATGTCCAAAGAAAACAAATTTAAAATTGTAAGCCAGGTGCTCTATAAATAGAAATGTTTTATTCAGATAGTATCACTTTGTTAACTATCACTTATTTAAATATGTAGATATTTCACCTGTATATGCATTCATTCTGCTTTCATTTTTTACTGTTGAAAGCATAACAATATATCTTAGATGCTTCATCTGATTATTTTTTTAAAATGTATGTGCTATTGAAAACCCTTTGATCAGTCTTTTAGAAATTAAATTCATTTAACTCTGTGAGTAGGACAAGTGATTTCTGAGAGCTAAAATAGCTAAACAACAGGTGTGCAGTAGCCCCCCTTATCTGTGGTTTCACTTTCCATGGTTTCAATTTACCTGTGATTATCTGTGCTCCAAAAATATTAAATGGAAAATTTCAGAGATGAACAATTTATATGTTTTATGAATAACATGAGGAAATCTTTTGTCATTCTGCCTAGGATGTGAATCATCCCTTTGTCTAGCACATTCATGCTGTACACGCTAGCTGCCTGTTAAACACTTTGTAGTCATCTTGGTTATGAGATTGATTGTCAGTGTCATAGCAATTATGTTCAAGTAATTCTTATTTTACTTAATAATAGCCCTGAAGTACAAGATGCTGGTGATTTGGAGATGCCAAAGAGAAGCCATAATGTACTTCCATTAAATGAAAAGGCGAAAGCTCTCAACTTATTAAAAAAAGAAGAAAAAATTATATGCTGAGGTTGCTATGATCTACAGTAAGAATTAATCTATCTGTGAAATTGTGAAAAAGGAAAAAGAGCTTCATGTATAATATATATTGTTTGGCACCACCTGTGGGAGCCTTGAAACATATCTCTTGAAGATAAGGGGAGACCACTGTATTTTTTTACAAATAGAAAATGATACTGGTATTTAAATAAAAAAGAAAAACAAGAAATAAAGTAATATAGTATTTACTGCTAAACAATGGCAAAACAATTAAACACCTTTTTTTACATACCTGAAAAATGCAATATGGATTATTCATAACAAGATTCACTCTGCCAACAAATTTTAGCTGTGCATTTACTTTTTTTTGTTTAGGTCTCTTCCTCTTCATATCACGTCTAAAAGTATGTGTACAGATGCTATTGACCTAAAAGGTAATATTTAGGTCAGACCTAGAGAACATAAAGCTGTTATAAATTTCAAACACACAATTTTCTTCCAATTGAGTTAATACTAGACTTTTATTGTTAATTAATTTAATATTATCCAAAGGAGTCTCTCTTAAATAATGGTATATTTCAAGCTACTTCAGGTATATTTTTAAAAATATTTTCACAAATCGTCATGTTATGTGAACAACCGTAGGCCAGCATTTTTCTCTGATAAGTGAATCAAGGAAAATGGAATATTTTCCTTGAAAGTGTTACAAATTAGCCACAGAATGCATGAGTTAATTTTCAGGTGAAAATCTAGTTTCCATAATTAGTTATACTTGCCTGAACAATAGCTCACTTTTTCACCTTCCAAGTCCAAATCAAAAGTGCAGACAACTTCCATTTAGCTAAGAAATTTCAATCAACTGCTAAACATAATGAATGTCTTCTTAAATTGATAGTATAAATATGCCCTTCTGGTTAGATGTTGCAAATGTTTAATCCAGGGAAAAATAAATGGATTTATCAAATTTTAGTAGTGGTGGTGATAATTTTAAAGAAAAAAGATTATTTTAAGCTAGCTTTGGAGAAAAGTGTGATTTTAAAAATACAGAAAATTACATTAAGTGAAGTATCAATACAAAATAGATTTTACAAAATTCTATTTTAGGATTGGTTAATTTAAATTGAGCCAATTTTCTTACAGCAATATTGTTTTTAATATATGTATAATAATACAATCTTGAGTCAGAGAAGAAAAGACTTTAAGTTAACTTTAAGTATATTTTGACCTTTATATCTGCAAAACATGATGTTTTGTTTAATTCTTATGAAATTTATAACAATACTCCCTTTTCACAAATAGCGACATTGAATTGCATAACATTACCTAGGCTGTTCTATATTTTGCAGTCACTGTATGGTTCTAAAAATAGTTGTTTCCAATGCCTGGCTTGCTTACATTCCTCCAGGCTGAAAAATTCATGTTAGTATATAAAAATGGAAAATCATAAAACACCCAAAATGTACTAAGTCCCACTGTCAATGATCCAAACTTTAAAATAAAAAATGTTATGGTTTTATTTTTAAAATTTTCTGTAATTATTCAACAAATTTGTTGCAATTTTATTTCGTGCCCAGCGTCTTTCTAGGTGCTATTGTTACAATGACACAAGATGAGAAGAATGAATGGGGGTGAGATGTGTGTAATCAGAAAATAAGAAATGAGCTGATAATAACATAAAGTTATATTTTATATATTTTCACTTGTATCTAGCTTGTTTAAAACTCTGGTGATGAAATTTTCAAATAGAAGGAATTACAGTATAAAGATGTGAACATAGAAACACATTTGGATGAGTGTGTAACAGAAAAAAGATATAAAAGTCATTGTGGCTAGACTTTCGTAAATTAAGAGACTGTTAAAAGCTTATATTTTGCAATGGCATCCTCCATTCCTTCTGATTTGTCTATTTTACAAATTACTTTTCTTATCATTATAGTTATTTTTAATTTCTGTTTTCACAGATAATTTCATATTACCCAAATGATTTAAATAAAGCAATTTGATTAAATTAAGTCAGATTAGCATGAGACTAAACTATAACTATTTAATCTTTATAGGAACAGTACATGTTATATAAAGATACCTGTGAATTCGAATCTAAGTATAATTCTAAAAATTAATAAATACATTAATTTAGAGTTCACAAATGTTAAATAATATGACTGGAAATATTTTATGAGAAGGAGACCTCTTACATTTAGCATCCTGTATTTCTGTTTTACAATTCTGTATCTCTTGACACATTGGAATAAACTTACCTTTTATTCCAACAGAAAAATAGAACTGCATTATTATTATTATACCTTATTGAATGTCGTCGTTTTAATAAATTAAACATGGAATAAACAGTTTTAAATCTACTCCATTTGTTTAGCAAAATCTTTATTATTTAAATTAGAAACCTGAGGATTGTCTTTAAATTTTTTCTCTCCTCCCTGATCAAACCAATACCAGTTTTCATTGTTTGTACACTCTCAGTCCTAAATTGTGTAAACTCTCCATTCAAATGGCTTCTATCTTAATTATTTCATATTTTAATAACTAATGCCCTCCATGTCACCTTTTCTCTATTTCTAATTTAATGTTTATCCTATATCCATTACTTTTTCTAGATGGTAAATCTGATTACTAAAAGTTCTTCATTTTCATAAATTCCAAATGTATTGGCAAAAGATTAAATATTCAATTGTGGTATTGCATGTATTTATATTTACAGTCGAAACTTGTAACTTTTTTCCTTCCCAAACTCAACTGTTTCTTAAGTAATATGTAATACTTGAAATAACCCCAAAATAAAAATACACCTTTATTTTTATTTTAAAGATGTAGGGTACAATTCAAGGTTAGATATTTAAATGTTAACCATGCAGGTACCCTTGTTGATGAAGTAAGTGTGCCCTTCCCTCGTCTGGCAGTTTCCCACTGCTGCCAATCCCTTTCTTATAGTATTATAATAATTGTTTAAGGTCCGCTAATGAGTGAGAACATATAGTACTCTATTCTTTGTTTCTGTGATAGATCGCTGAGTAATATAGACTCTAAATCCATCCACGTTGCTGCAAAGTCCATATGTTTGTCCTTTATGGCTGCATAATATTTCATCGTGTATATGTATATGTACTACATTTTTTTCCAGTCCAGCTTTAGTGGCAGTATGGTTGGTTCCATGTTTTTACTATTGTGAGAATAGCTGCAACAAACATGCTTGAACATGTATCTTTTTGATAGAATGACTTGAATTCCTCTGGGTATATTCCCAATAAGGGGAATGCTGGGTCATATGCAAGATCAATTTCTAATTTTTACAGAAATCACCACACTGTCTTCAAAAGAGGTTGCACCAGTTTGCATTCCCACCAGCAGTGTGGAAACATTCCATTTTCTCCACATCCTTGCCAGCATCTGCTATTGTTTCTTTTATTAATGATGGCCATTCTTACTGAGTTTAGGTGGTATCTCAATGTGGTTTTAATTTATATTTCTCTAACGATTAGTGAGGCTGAGGGCTTTTTCATGTCTCTGTGGGCTTCCCATATATCTTCTTTTGAGATATGCCTTTACATGACTTTTATCCATTTTTTAATGGGGCTGTTTTTTGTTTATCCTTTCAACACGTTTGAGTTCCTCGTAGATCCTAGATGTTAGGCTTTTGTCAGATATACAGTTGGCAATTTTTTTCCCCATTCTGTGGGCTCTCTCTCTGCTCTCTCGATGGTTTCTTTTTCTTTGCAGAAACTCATCAGTTTGATGAAGTTGCTGTCTTATCTCTTATGGTATGGGCATTTGGGGTTCTGATCAAGAATAGGTTGCCAGTTCCAATTTCCATAATGGTGTCTCCTGCATTTTATAAGATTCTTATAGTTTGAGGTTTTAAGTTTATGTCTTTGATCCATTTAGAGTTATTTTTTGTATATGGTGATGGGTGGGGGGCCTGTTTCAATCTTCTGCATGTGACCAACCAGTTTTCCCAGCACCATTTACTGCATAGGTTCTCTCTCCAGTGGTTGTTGTTGGAAGCTTTGTCAAAGATGAGTTGGTTGAGATTGAGGCTTTGCTTCCAGAATATCTACCCTGTCCCATTGGTCTGTATGTCTGTTCTTGTACCAATACCAGGCTGTTTTGATTATTGTAGCCTTATAGTAAAGTTTGAAGTTTAGAAGTGTGATACCTCCTACTTTGTCTATGCTAAGGATTTTTTTGGCTATTTGTGGTCGTTTAGTTTTCCGTATGAATTTCTGTATTGTTATTTCCAGGTCTCAGAAGAATAACATTGTATTGAATCTGTAGATTCCCTTTGGTATGGTAGACATCTTAACAATGTTGATTCTTCCTATACATGAGATCTCAAAAATCATCCACCATGACCAAGTAGGCTTCATCCCAAGGATGCAGGGCTAGTTTGACATCTGCGAGACCACAAATGTAATTAAATACATAAACAGTAGTAAAAACAAGAACCACATGATTACATCATTAGATACAGAAAAAACCCTTAATAAAATCCAGCATCCCTTCTTGATAAAAATCCTCAAACACCTAGGTATAGAAGGAACATACCTCAAAATAGTAAGCACCATCTATGAATAACCCACAGCTACCATATTACTAAAGAGACAGAAACTGCAAACACTTCTCCTGAAAACTGGAACAATCAAGTTTGCCCACTTTCACCCCTCTTGTTCTACATTGTGTTGGAAGTCTTAGCTAGAACAGTTAGACAAGGGAAGGAAATCAGCGGTATCCAATTAGGAAAAGAGGAATTTAAGTTATCCCTCATTGCTGATATGATCCTATACCTCAAAAATCCAAGAGAATCTGTCAAAAACCTGCTTGCACTGATAAAGAACTTTGGCAAAGTCTTGGGATACAAAATAAACGTGCAAGAAACAGTTGCATTCTTATACACCAACAACAAGCAGGCAGAGAACCAAATAAAAAGCACAATCCCATTCACAATAGCCACCAAAAAAAAAAAAGAAAAGAAAAGAAAGAAAGAAATAGCTCAGCATCTTCCTAACCAGAAAAATGAAAGACCTTTACAATAAGAACTACAAAACTCTGCTCAAAGAAATCCAAGAAGATACAAACAAATGGAAAATACACTTTTATTTTTAGATGATTTATGGTGGTATACACCTCTCTCTCTCATAATTTTGCTCTCTATTTCATTTTTCATCTAGTTTATAAAGAAACAATTACATTAAAAGTCATCAAATAAATATTCAGTTTACAATCCATGGTGCAATTGGATAAATCACCTTGCCAAGGTACATTTTATGCTTCCTCAACTTTATCCAGGTCATCAGATTAATAGTTTCTTCATTTATTCACAATGTTGAAGCTAATTAAAGATGTAAAGCAAGTTAACCATCCTGTTTCATTTAGTAGTATTGCATAAAGGGAATAAGAAACACTTCTTATTAACGCAGAAAATCTATGTCAATAATGTGTCATCAGGAAGTAACTCATATTATTCACAAAGTAACAACTTAATGTTACATCAATTGATTATCTCCTTATTGGTTTTGTACTTATGAAGTCTCTTTGCCACTCCTATCATCCTTACAGACAGACTCATTGGTGTAACTTGGTGGATGTAGAAGACTTTAGCTGTAAGCTACTATAATATTTTGCCAAGGTCAACAAAATAGCCAAAATAACAAATTCTTGACCAGTTTTTATAGTGCTTAAATTTTTAAAAAAATGTATCTAGCTCTGAATTGACTTCAAATTTCCTTGATTTGAGTTTTCTCTCATCAGTGGTTACCGTGTTTGAATATCTTGAAACCAAAATGGAATGGGTTATTGCTTGTCAGTTGAGGCTCTTCATCTCCTCTTTACTCATCTGTCTTCTTTGTCAAACAGAGCCTTAGCCATGTTTAAACAATGAAGCCAAAGATCATTTCAATTTTTCTGTTCACAACACTAACAGCAGCAATTAAACAGGTTGGAATAGTGAAAGAACTCATGATATTTTACAGGACGTATGTATAAAGGTAAGACTATTGTGTGACAAGAAAAAATAAAACAAATAGAAAGGTTCAAAAATTCCAGGTGCACTTTCCACGAACTTCCCTTAATAGTACAATATGCACTTTATCTTTGGAGTGAGAGTAACCAAGATACATGGGAGGTACCTTGCTCAGAAAGCCAATGTATAAATATACTTAGCAGCCTTTTACTCCTCACAGATCACATAGTCAAAACAAGGCTACACAGTTACACACCTATTAAGCCAGGTTCATACTGTCAATCCATACCTTTGCAATACACAGTGTAGTTGAGCTAGTTCAAGATACTTTCAGGGTGATTTGAATTTAACATCATATTTTAAGTCACTCTCTAGTATATTTCATCCCTCCCCTGGCTCAGCCTAGAGTTCCAGGCATTCCTGGAGATAAGAATAGAATTACCATAGTGCAGTTACAAGTTAACTCTATCCTGTCATGCCTGCCTTATACACATTTGACACAGTACAATTTTCAATAATTCCCTACTTTTGGGGTCTTTATATCATGTTTTGTTTGGTGGATTGCTTCGATTTTATTTTTGCCATTTATTATTTCAGTGCTTGACCTAGTACAAGTCTCTTAACATGTTTTCTTTTTAAACATTATTTGCCCTGTGCCTTTATTCCTCTCCATCCCCAACTATAACGCTTAATGTCTTTGTTTCTTTTTGAGTTTTTAGTAGGTAGAATCAATACCATTTATTGAG
>CAUYQG010169329.1:0-28344 GCA_963574415.1 Tarsius wallacei | reverse complement strand
TGTAATTCCGGCTACTCGGAAGGCTGAGGCGGAAGGATCGCCGGAGCCCAGCAGGTCGAGGCTGCGGTGGCCGGGAGCGGCCACTGCACTCCAGTCTGGGCGACAGAGTGAGACTCCAACTCAAAAAAAAAAAAAAAAAATTAAAAAAAAAGAAAAAACAAAAAGAAGGCTGTTGATTATAAGTGGGTGTTAATTAACCCTGAAATAAATTCTGCTCTGTATCTGCCCTAATACACTTACAAGATAGCCTTAAAATTATTCAACAGACTCAAAATAACTGCTTGCTAGAATAAGATCCAATGCTAGTAAGAGAAAAAGAAAAGAAAAGAAATACAACACAATTAGTAACCAATGTTCAGCGTCTAATAAAAAAATTACCAGGCATGCAAAAAAGCAGGAGAATATAACCTATAATCAGAAGGAAAAAAATTAATAACAATCCAAAAATGACAAGTATGTTGGAACTAGTAGATAAAGATGTTAAAATAGTTATTATAAATATACTCTGATGTTTAAGAAGGCAAAAGGAAATATGAACAGGCTGATTTTTTAAAAAAACAGAATATCTATAGCAGAAAAATACAATTTCTGAAATGAAAAAATTGCATGTGATGGGATTAACGGCAGATTAGACCTGCAAAAGAAAAGGTCAGTGATATTGAAGACAGAGCAAAAGAAACTATCCAAAATAAAGTAGAGGACGAGAAGGAAAACAAACCAAAAAACAAGAACAAGAAAACCCTGAAGAATGAACAGAACATCAGTCACCCGTGAAATAATATCAAATGGCCTAATATCACCACAGCTGAAGTTCCAGAAGGAGAAGATATGGGAGAAGGTTAGGGACAGAAAACAAACAAACAAACAAACAAAAAAACCCCAACAATTTGAGAAATAATGGTCAAAATTTTTCTAAATTTGATACAAGTCATAATCCTGAATATCCAAAAAACTCAACAAAACCAAAGCAGAAGAAACATGAAATAACTCACACTAAAACACATCATAATCAAATTGAAAACGCCAGTGATAAAGAGAAGTCACAAAAGCAGCCAGAAAAAAATAGAAACATAGGATATGGATGCAATGAAATACTATTCAGTAATAAGAAACTATAAACAACTGATATATACAACATTATGAATGAACCTTAAAGGCATTGTACTGAATGTGTAAAAAACAGACACAGAACCCTGAAAATGATGTGCTTTCATTTCTACGAAGTTTTGGAAAAGGCAAAACCATAGCGACAGGGAGCAGATCAGGTGATGAAGGTTGTGGCTTGTGGCAAGGGACTGGCTGCCAAGAGACTTAAGGGAATATTTTGGGGTCAATGGAAACCTTCAGATTTTGATTGTGGAGGTTGCCAAAAGCCTGAATACGTATGTCAAAACTCATTAAATTGTATACTTAAAATTGCTACATTTTATTACATCTACATTATATCAATAAGCTGATTTTAAAATATATACCGAAAGCGCCTTCCAACACCAGTCTTGTGGGCGTATAAAATGCATTCTGGGGACACCCATTTCCTTTCCCCAAAGTGTTATGCCCAGAGAAGCATTTCCTGTCAAGGAGCTAACCAGAAGGAGTGTTCACTTCTCTCTTTTTGCCATCAGCAAGCTGGGTGACGTTGGAGTCCATTTTTCTTCCTTCCCTGTCTCAAAGGCCCTGCTTAAAAGATGGGGCAGCTGGACCTCAGAGGCTGCCCCACTCCCGCTTGATGGCCTTGTCCTGCCAGGAAATATATGCTGCCCACACCTCCCTCTCCTGGCTTCCTTCCTCCCTCCTTCCCCACAGTGCTCACTGCTGGGCTCAGCTGACTTATTCTGTTCACCCCACTGGGAATGGTCTGATGGCATTTGAGGCTGTTGCTTCTAATTCCTGGGACCACAGCCCTCCAGGAGACCTGCACACTTCTGCTTGCTTATCATGTAAACAGCATTGAATGCCTGAGGGTTGGAGCACTGCCTTGCCCTTCTGTTAACTCCATCTCATGCAAATAGGTGGAGTTAACTCACTGCAAGAAGCCAAGAGCCCTTGTACCCGGGGAACTTACACATAATTGGAAATATCTTTAACACCCTATTGATGGCCTTTCCCTCTATTGCTCTGTGACAAAATGAAACAGTAAAATATATCGATTTTTCTCCAGCAGGGAAAGGGGGAGGAAGGCCAGGTCTTAAAATGAAATTATGGTTATTGTTCTCCTGGTAGCATTTGTTCTCTGCCGCCATGACAGATGGCTCTTTAAGTGACAACAGATTTGTATTTCATTAGGACACTTTAGTCAAAAGATCAATGATGCTTCTTGGAACCTCTCTGCCTGTCCACGGGGGCAGATGAACGGGGCTAGAAGCCTGCAGAGACCAGGCTAAAATTAGGCAGCTGCCGACAGACACTGGATTCGCAATCATAGTGCATTGATTTCCAAAGTGATGCCCAAACCCAGTGAGTTTTATTGGCCTGCTTGTTGTGTCTTCGTGGAGAAGGGCCTTCTTTAATAAAGTGCTTCTTTCTCTGGGGAGATGGAGCTCTTTAAAGGCAGAATTAATTTCTGGCAGAGTGGGGGAGAGTTGGCGAGTCAGAGGCAGCCTGGTTGCCAGGCTTGCGTTGTCAGTGTTATTCCTGGTTACCTTTGCGAAGCACCCCTGTGCTCTGATACTAGTGAGCACCCAAGTCATCAGGGACGGTTCAAGCAAAAAAATTTAGCATCCAGTGAAGGTCAGTGGAAGAGTGTGGTCTTGCAGGCAGAGCATGGGGTTGCCAGGCCGTGGAATCCCAAGGGTTTCAGTCCGGGATTCAGGAGCTTGACTTGAGTTTGAATTCCAGAAAGCCATTTACAGCTAGGTGGTGGGAGCAAGTTTTTTTGTTTTTTTACCTCCTTGTGCTTCTGTTTTGTCATCTGTAAAATGAGGATGACTATTCATTACTTGTGGCGATGAGTATTTAAAACGGAAGAAGAACCCAATCCATGTTAGCTGCTGTGCATCATCCATTCTGGGCTCAGATTGAAGTCCTGCCACTTTCCACCCATGCATTCTCACATAACTGATGCAACCCCCTGAAGCCCCACTTCACAGGGCTTCTGCAAAGAGGGAAAAGTCCTGCATGTGAAGGACTTCAGTCCAGGTGTGGAGCTGGTGACAAGACCCGGGGTCCACTGGGAGGAGAGCCCATCAACCTTCTGCAACCTGAGAAGCGGGCACAAACAGACATTTATTTGCGAGAGAGTTAGTTGGTTATTCCAGAAAGAACATGGAGGAAGGAAAAATAAATCACAGTCTTCCCACCCAACTTTGTAAACATCATTGATTCGAGGCAGGAGTCACTTCAGGGCTACAGACGTATTGATTGATTGGGCCTTTTAATGTGATCGGTGCTGCATACACAATCGGTTCTGAACCTGCCCTCCTGGCAAGCCCAAGATGAGGAGCAAGGCTGGTAGTGAGAGATGCAGGGATGAAGCTGCAGCAGGAAGACTTTAGGCTAGACACCAGGAAGGACATCTTTCTGCTGAAGTTTATCAGTTGCTGGAGTAGTTAAGGATTTCATAAATCCTTAAACACTTCTTGTCCTGATAATAACTAGCATTTATGGTATGCGTGATGGGTGGGCCTGGTTCTAAGCACTCTCACATGTGGGCTCCCATAATTGTCATGACAGCCCTGTAAGGCAAATGCTGTTATCATTCCCATTTTACAGATGAGAAAACTGAGGTTCAGAGGAGACTTAGTGACTGACTCAAGGTCACAACTAACAAGATTCAAGTCCAAGTCTGTTCTCCAAACTGACATTATGCAATCCCTTTCCTATTCCTTTCTCGTTCATTCATTCATTCATTCTTCAACCATTTCAGAAGTCTGCCTGGTGCCAAGCTTGGTGTGCAGGCAGGAAGGAGGCCCAGGCCCTTGGTTGCTGGGTAGGGACGTCTATGGCACCTGGGTTTGTGAGCTGCACTCACCATGCGATAACTGCCTGGTGTTTCTTCTACTTTCTCTGCCGTTGGTCTCTGTACCTTAGCTGGGTCAGGAAAAGCCTCCCCAAGACCCTGCCCCATGCCCTTCCAAAGCTATAACATAAATCTGCCCTGTACATCGGAGGCTCTTAACCAGTCCTGCAGAGGCCAAGGCACAGCACATGTCCCTGCTGCAGCCAGATCTTCCAGGGAGAGCAGCAACCCCTTCTCACCTCCTTCCCAGGGCAACTTTGAGGACCCATGCAAATGTGTTATAAACCATCATGAGCAGCATGAGTATCGACTGCCAAGAAAAATCTTGGAGTTATTTTCCCATTTTTCCCTGCTCTTAGGGCCACTCCCAATGGAGGCTGGGTCCACAGAGAATCCTTTTGGTGCTTCTGTTGTCTAGGTGGTCCCTGTGGGTCTAGGAAGTATCCACAGGAATGGTGAGGTGGCAAGTCTCCAACCTTTCACAGGGGATGGGGAGGCTGGTCCCTCATCAGCCAGTTTTCTGAGTCAGGAACCTCCCAGTCTGGCAGGACCATGCGCTTCAAATACACCGGTAGTTGTAATATTTGTCAGCCCTACCCCGTCGGCCAGGCGCCCTACGAGGCCCCAGCCCTCAGATCTGCCCTCTGAGTCTAAATTGAGGCTGTGGTTCACCAGGCAGCTCAGAATTTCCCTGCAGATGCGGAAGAAAGAAATGTGGGGTAAAGGTTAGGACTGAGCATCCTGTATGCTAATTATAGGTCCACATGTTGGAACACATCTCAACCACCTCTGAGCCTCACTCACATGGTAGACTCCATAACAGCCCCTCAGAGATGTTCACATCCTATGACCCAGAATCTGTCAATATGTTACCTTACATGGTAAGAGACACTTTGCAGATGAGACTAAGTTAAGGTTTTTGAGATGGGGAGATTACCCTGAATACTCTGGACAGGCCCAATGCAATCCCAAGGGGCCTTATAAGAAGGAGGCAGGAGGATCAGAGAAAACCAAGGAAGGAGGGGTAGAAAATGTCCACTTAAATAACAAACAGAGAGAGGTTCTTTAAAAGCAAATAATGTTTATTCTGGGATAGGGCATTGCAGTGGGAATATATGCACCACTGCAGCCTGAAACTACATGTGTATTCGGAGAAGTAAAGGAAGACAAATATTTTTAAAGGGAAAATGAGGAGGATTACATAGCTGTTTGAGATAATTATCCTTGGCCACAAGTATCAGTAACAAGGGTGATGCCAGTTGAAGTTTGTGCAGCAGTTGCTGGGCAGATGTCCCCACAGAAGCATTTGTCACTTAAAACGGAGATGGTCTTTGTGCAAGGCTGTTTCTTGCAGAGAAGAAGGGAGGTTTAAAGAAGGGAAGTTTGAAGAAAGTGGCTTTCAGGCTAAGGCTACCTAGAATCCATTATTAAGTTCAATTTTGCCTGTTTTGTAGGCATTTGCTATCGTCTTAAAGTGCTGGGTCAGCATTATTCTGCTATGAGTTGTATTTCTGCAAAAATTTAGCAAGGAACAGATACAAAGTTCAAAAAGGGAAACTACAAAGTAAAATGAGTAGTAATATGGCAATTCCAGTTTGCATAATGGTTTTGAGCCATGAACCTAGGCTTAAAGGAAACCATTGAATAAATCAAATGAGCATTACCCTGTCAAGTGAAAAAGGTAGACATTAAAAGAGGTTTTCTTATGATAGGGAGTCTTTGTTTTGACATCTTGGAAAAGGCTGTCTATAGCATGAAAATGTCAACTTCTCATTTTGGTTTGCAGTTTGAATGTCTCTAGTTATGACATCAAACAGTTTGGTGAACTTTTTGTGTGGCCCAAATGTCAGGCCTGAGACTTATTCTTTAAAATTTATCTAGTTTCAAAGTATAGGGCTTTAGAAACAGAGCAGTTCCCATTTTTAATAATTCCATGAAAGAAAGTTGGATAGAAGTAATCTTGAAGAATTCAGGATCAAGCCAAGTCTACAGACAGATACAAAGAATTTGAAAACAATGCACAGAGCTACAATCTGGTAATAGGTGTGTTTTAGCTTTTCTTTAGAAATATAATTTGTTCTCTCTACATTGATCATATAGGAATTTCATATTTAAAAACCTCTTGATGCCAAAGAGCCAAACCAAGGCAGACTTTAGATTTTACCTACAGTCGTAAGGTTCCCAGGATTGCCGGGAGGTGGAAATTATTCACAGTAAGGCTGGGAACCCTTGATGACAGACATTCTGTGCACATTCTCAAATAGGATATTTCATTAAAATCCTTGATAATAAAACCAATGTTTCCAATTGCATTATACTACAAAGAGAGAAAATTTTTACTGAACTTATGCAAGTAACCATATTGCCTTAAAAATACTCACAAAAAGTTTATGAATTTTGGAGGAATCATGTAGGGAATAAAAGCAAATGTTTCCATCTCTGTTCATAAAAGTAGACTTTACCAAAGTGCTGTAAACTTTAGATAGTCTTAGAGAGAACATTTTCTTAAAACTGGAAAATAAAACACTTAAGTAAAGAACCAACAATATTTTCAATAAAAGTTATAAAAAATAATATATCAGTTACTTAAGTTCATGTAACTAAATTTTGTTCTGCTTGATCTTGATTAGTAGTTTCATAAACCTATCAGTTCCTTCATTGAAGTTTTGAAAAAATTGTATTTAGCTCATTAAACTTAAAGTTATTAAAAAATGTTTTAATGAGTACTTATCTTTTATGAAAAGGAGTTTGGGATGATAGCTGGTTGCAAATACATCTAGAGAAAAATCAAAACAACGACTGTGGATTATAAAAGCTCAGGATAAGCCATGATTAAAATCTGATTTAAGTTCATTATAATTAGCAATTGACGAGGAAATTTAGTTATTTTGTGGCATATAACATAATATCTCAAATTAAGACTAATGACATATTAGATTTCTAAGAGTCTTGCATAATTCTGGAACTTTCATATCAATTAAAAAGACCCATCACTGTAACTGAAAGAAGAGCTAAAATCACTTATTACTTGACAATGTTTCCTGAACACTTTACCAAACAAGCCCAATCATCCAATACCTCTACAAGGTGAGAATACATTCCTTGAGGCTCTGCAGGGGGCCAACTGGAAAATCCCAAAGTTAATTCTAGGTCAAAAAGATTTAATTTAGAATTTTGATCCTGGAGAAGCCTGCCAAAGGTGTCAAAGAGTTCAAAAAACTTGGTTCAAATAGTTTCTCAGGTCACTGTGAAATGATACTCATTTATCCGACTGTTCATTTAAAAACTTCAGAAGCAGGACAGAAAGTTGCATGAACTAAAAAAAAATTAACACTTTCAAAGCTCAAAGGTTTCCCTAAATAATCAATAACCTAATTTAAAAAAACACAGAAAATTGTATTAATAAAACATAAATTCTGTGTTTTTTTAAGGAAAGTTACAAAAAAAGGTAAAAAAAAGAAAGAAAGCAAAGAAAACAAAAACTTTTTGTAATGTGATTGCTTCTTTTTAATGGAAAGCCCATTTAGATATCCTGGAAGTTGAACCTGATAAAGGTACTTAAACTTAATCAGACACAGGAATAATGTGTGCCCAAGGTTATGAGTGTATACCATATTATAGAGGAACGTAAACAAGAAAACTAATACCTTGAGTGAAGGAACACATGGCTGTTAGTAAAAGTAAAAGCATGTAAAGTTTTCTGGTTACATAAAAAAAATTAAGACATATCAAGAAAAAACTAATACAGAATCAAGTTATACCGGGAAAAAATTTTTTGCCTTTTTAGGCCTTCAAGACAAAACATTTCAGTGACAAGTCACAACAGTAGAGTTAGAACTGGAGTCAATTAAAATGTTAAGGAGCCAATTAAAAGGTTGAAAAAAAAAGCTTTATTCCAAACCTCAGGTGGAGAAAGTGCTGAAGGCAATGATGCATAACCTGCAAATCATGGGCTGTGAAATATAGCAAAAGTTGAACTTCAGAGTTAAGAATCTGACTAAAGTTAAAATAAAAACTTTACCTCAAGAAATGAAATTACTATCTTGAAAAAAGGACAGCATTTCTAACCCGAAACTAGGGAAATTAAATGAAAGCTATAAAGCAGGGGGGAAAAAAAAACTCTGCAGCTTAACAGTTGACTGTTAAAGAAACAGATTTTAGGATTAAAACTTAAAATCTCTTGCAATTTTTAAAAAGTTTTCAAGCAGTTTATTTAGAGAGTAAATAAGAGAGAGAGAAAGGAGATTCACCTCCCCAAGGTAGGGAGGGGGCCAAAGATAGGAAAACATGGCAGCTATAGCTCCAAGAGCCACATGGAGACAGCAGAGTTTAACCAAGCAATGACCTTGCAATTTTTATTAACAGCAGATCAATATTTCAGGAAAACATTGTTCTAAGATACAGAACCAAACTGTTAGTTTTGTATTAGTGTATTGTTTATATCAAAGCTAAATCTTTAGAGAGACTTAATAATTTCCTTCTAATTATAGTCAACTTAATCATACACAAAATTTGTTTTATAAACTCATCCTTCACAAACCTTATTATGACTTATTCAAACATTTAATGACATACTTAAATTGTCTGCTTTGCCTTATACTTCCTCTTTCTTAAATAACCATTCATTTTACTTTATGACAAAAATTTACCACACAAGATTCTTTCTTGTATATACCTCACCAAAAGTATATTTTTATATCTATAACTTTCTTCACATCTCTCTCTCTCCTACTTACTGGTTCCTTTCTATGTTGTTTCTATTTTCTTCTTAAACCCACATTTGAAATAACCTTTAAGTAAGATATCTTTAAATTAGATCAAATTGTTATTTTTAAAGTAAAAAATGTTTTAATGCATTTTATTACATTTTTCATCAAAACACATCTTTTTGTATACTGTGTATACAGAATTATACACATTAGTTATAATTTTAACTCTTAGTAATCTTAATTTTTAGTGAAAACCTAGGAAGCAAAAATTTTGAACTGTCACATATCAGTATTTTATAAATAAAAATTATTCTATAATTCTAAAAATGTTTCCTCATAACATAATTGAATGTGTATTAATAGACCCAAATGTATTTCATTTTTTAATAAAAATTTAAGAAGCCAATAACAAACATATTTCTGCTCAGCAATTTGTTTCAGTTCTGTTCTTATTTGGAAATGACCTGGACATTTGATAAATATTTATTCTTTAATTTAGTAAAACATTACTTAAGATTTCAAATTATGTGAAAAGTTCATTTATAAACATTTATCCTATTTAAATTTACACAATTTATTCATTTTTTAAAATTATACCAGCATTACATATAAAAACTGAGATATTAGACAAAGATAGCCATCGCTTTAAAGTATTTCATTTTTATTATAATTATTATTATTTTTGAGTTGGAGTCTCATTCTGTCACCCAGACTGGAGTACAGTGGCACACTCCCAACCATCACAGCCTCAGCCTACTGGGCTCCGGCGATCCTTCCATCTCAGCCTTCCAAGTAGCTGGAACTACAGGCATGTGCTACCATGCCCGGGTAATTTTTGATTTATTGTAGAGATGAGGTCGCACCAAGTTGCCCGGGTGGGTCTCAAACCTGCGGGCTCAGGCAATCCACTCGCCTCGGCCTCCCAAAATGCTGGGATTACAGGCTGAGCCACCAAGCCCAGCCTTATTCATTTTTATGTCCTGTGATTATTCTCACTTAGGCATTTATCTAAGTAAGAATCTTTTTTTTAATTTATTTTTTATTTTTTTTAATTTTTTTTGAGTTGGAGCCTCACTCTGCCGCTCAGACTGGAGTGCAGTGGCTGCTCCCGGCCACCGCAGCCTTGACTTGCTGGACTCCGGCGATCCTTCCGCTCAACCTTCCAAGTAGCTGGAACTACAGGCGAACGCTACCATGCCCAGCTAATTTTTTTGATTTGTTGTAGAGATGAGGTCTCGCCAAGTTGCCCAGGCGGGTCTCGAACCTGCGGGGTCAGGCAATTCACTAACCTTGGCCTCCCAAAGCGCGGGATTACAGGCTGAGCCACCAAGCCCGGCCAGTAAGAATCTTAAAGTTAAATATACAGGTATCTTGCTGATAACTCAGAAGACACAGGTGTTTTCATTAAACCAATAATATTAAGTTATTCTTACTTATCAGAGAATTGCACAAAGAAAGATTATTTTGTTTTAGGCTGGGTTTGTAATTGCATAACCTTTGTGTCAAACCCTGGCACCTTCAAATAGCTCACAGAGACAAATATAAAACTGTCTGGCCAGTAATTCCAGGCAAAAAATGTATGCTGATAATTTTTAAGACATCTCTATTTTTTATTTTACCAATAATCTTAAAGTCAGTTTCTTTATTAAGGATTTATTTAAGTCAAGTGAACCAAAAGGCATTTGACATAATTAGTATATAGTTGATATGAGTGCTCATTTATACAAGCCAATCTGAATAGAATTTCTTGATTTTTCTGACCAGCTACACCAGATTTTCATGTGGACACAACATGCACTACAATACATGCACATGAATGTGAATAAACCTAAACACATATGTGCATATAAAGATATAGCTTTCATTTTAGAATTTTGGTCATAAGACAGTAAAATATAATAACTCATCAGTTTTCAAAAGACATTAGATACAAATTATATTATGACCAATTAGAACTTATTCACATGGCTAAATTTTATTTTCACTGAGGTAATCTATCAGGGAATGATAGGCTAGGGACCAAAATTTTGGGTAAAGCTGTTTCACAGTAGTTTGGTTTTAAACTACTGCTTTTTTTCAGTTTCAAATGAGCTTTAATTTAAATTTTCAATGTTTACATTTTATGTAGGACTTGCTGGATTGTATATGAAAAAAACCAAAGTCTCCAAGTTGCCTTAAATTTTTAGTAACAAATCTTTTTTTCCTTTTTTTTTTTTTTTCCCCAGTCGGGTTTGCTTGATTAGTCAATGTGGACAGGGAAGAAGCATTTAGCAGTTTGTTTTCAGCTTTTTCTTTGGCCTCTGTGTGGCAGACAATGCAATTTTTATGCCAGACAGAGATATCTTATATTACCACTCTGAACTCAAGATTTTTACCTGTTAGCAGCCTAACTTTTAAAAACATTATTCTAGTTCTTTTCTTCTGGACTATCAATTCTTCAATTAGCTCATCCATCACCCTAAGTGATTGTTAGTCAAGCAAACTTAAATTTAAATTTCCAAAATGTGTCTAGGTTGTTAATTACCATGGAGCTGTTGTAATTTGTAAAGTCATTCATTTAAAGGCCCTTTAAGGCTTAAAAAATTGTTTGTCTTGGCTTGAATACCATAGCATTGAGTTTTATCTCAGAACAAGTAGAAAAGTCAGCAGATTTAAAGTAAGCAGAAAAAAAAATAGAGAGAGACTAATAGAGGACTAAGAAGGCTCTATATGTTAACTCTATCATTTTAGTGTGTGTGTGTGTGTTTTATAGAGAGTCTCAATAATGACCATTGAGCTCTGACTTTTTCTTGATGTAATTTCCCTATCAGTTTTAAAATGTGCACAAAAATGGTTCATAATATGAAGCTGGCTGGAGTCCCAGAAAACCTGGCAAGACTTAATGTTTGAGAATACCATTTCATTTCTTATTAATCTTTTGAAAGCAAAGAAAATTCTATATATTCTGCCAGAAATTGTAAAGAGTTTGGACAGGTGTTTTCAATGGTGGCAGGCACCCTAGTGGCTTTTATTTAGCCATTTAGCACTTATCATTTAGAATGTTTATTTTTGCTCTTGGAAGATTTTTAGACACAAACAAGGGAAAAGAGCCAAAACATTTGCAGACACATGTAACCAAAACAAAACCAAGATAAGTGTGATCACAAAATTTTTTTAACTAAGGTATGCAGATAAAACAAAATGCTAAATTAGGGATGCTGAATAAACCAAAACGAAATTTACTGGAAAAGACATGCTTCACAGACAGAATGTAAATTCTGTAGCACCCAGAATATTCAAACCAGAAACACACTTGTCTTTATACCAGAAAGAACTTGCCTAAAAGAAAAAAGTTTTTAAAAATCATCCCACAAGAAATGTAAGGTTCTCTAATAAAGGTAGCCTTATGACCAAATCAAATTCTGAGTAGTCACACAGCCTCTACAAACAGAGGGAAGGTCTGATTGAGAGAAGACTCTCCAGGACTGAAAGGTGTTCAAAGGTCTCAGGTGAGGGCTGCACACTGGTTCCAAGAATTGCTGATCCCTCTGACAGTGATCCTTTGCTCAGATCCCACTTCTGATACCTGTTATGTCAACTAAATAAAATAATAACTCCTCTAAAAGAAAATTATATTTATTCAGGAATAGGGTCTTGCAATTGGAATATGCACACCATAGTAAACTATGTGCACATTTACGAAGATAAAGGAAGTCAGTGGTTTTTAAAGAAAAAATGAGAAAGATTATATCATTAGCTTTAGATAACTATCCTGGGCTACAGGGATAATTCCAGTCTAAATTTGAACAGGAAGTAACTGGGCAGATTTCCTCACAGAAGTAACTTTCACATAAGATTGTGATGGCCTCTGTATGAGGTTGCAATTTTTGCAGTCTTTTGTGATAGTGTTTGCTATCAAGCATTTATTAATGAGAAGACTCTCTTCATAACCTTCTCTAGCTCTATCTGTCAGGGTGTATTTTTTTGTTTGTTTGCTTTGTTTTGTTAGCACAAGTGACTCATTTTGATTCTGAATCTTTCACAAAAAGGAGATCTGAGGATGTAAACAACACTCAGGGTCAGAGAGAGGTTTGAACACACTATGCTCTGACTCTGAATATGGAGGAAGGGCTATGAACAAGGAATTAGGACAGTTTCTAGAAGCTGAAAAAGACAAGAAAAGATTCTCCCCTAGATCCTCCAGAAAGAACCAGCACTGTTGACATCTTGATGTTAGCCCAGTAAAATTTGTTTTGAACTTCTGACTTCCAGAACTGTTAGATAATAAATTTGTCATGTTTTCAGCCACTAAATTTGTGGTAATTTTTTACAGTGGCTACTAAAAACCAATACATCTCATTTTTTCATCTGTCAAGTGGGGATAATAATTTATACTCTAGTAACTGGTCTATAATGACGACAAAATAGCAGGGTAGAGAGTTGTCATGAGAAGATCTTCCTGGGGTCAAGGCTGAGTCTTACCTCTTATAGGGTGTGTGACCTTGGGCAAGTTGTGTCACCTTCTATACTGCCATTATAAGCCATTTGTCCATCCTAGAGGAGACCAAGCTCTCTCACCTTTGCCCCATGCGTGTGCTACTCCCACACCTGGAGATGCATCCTGTCCCTTCCCCCAACTCACAGTCACTCAGCTTTTATGCCTCAGTTTGGGTACCATCTCTATTAGAAAGCCATCTGGAGCTGGGCTCGGTGGCTCAGCCTGTAATCCCGCGCCTTTGGGAGGCTGAGGTGAGTGGATTGCCTGAGCCCGCGGGTTCAAGACCCGCCTGGGCAAGCAAGACCTCATCTCTACAATAAATCAAAAAATTAGCCAGGCATGGTAGCGCGTGCCTGTAGTTCCAGCTACTTGGAAGGCTGAGGCGGAAGGATCGCTGGAGCCCAGCAGGTCGAGGCTGCGGTGGCCGGGAGCAGCCACTGCACTCCAGTCTGGGCGACAGAGTGAGACTCCAACTCAAAAAAAAAAAAGTAGATAGAGTCAAGGAAAATCAAGACTCAAAATTACAAATGAAGAATGTACAGTGGAAATTCCTTCAGCAGGAGAGTAGGGAGAGGGTTCAGCATGTGCTGACTGGTGGATTCAGGGAGGAAACAAAACAAAATCAGCAGCCTAGCCACCATAGGTACTCTCCTCCCCTTTCTGCTCTTGTGTGTGTTGTGTGTGGGGGAAGGGGGCACCTTGTGATAAAACCTCCTATGAAAACTTCCCCCCTCCTTTACTAAGTGGCAAAGGCAGATACTCTGCCCCTCCTCTGAGAAGTGATCTTCTCCCTAAAAGAGGCTAACTTGACTCTCTAACATTCTCTTCTCCTTTTGTGTTTTGCTGTCCTTATGGTAGCAGCTCAATCTATATGCTGATTGTTGTTGTCCATGCATCAAATGGCAAGAGGCTGCAGCCCAGGAATGTTAATGGGGAAGAAGCTGCACAGTAGAGACTTGTTTATTGCTCTGCAGTTGGTAGTAGCTGAGGAACGTGTGAAAAGCAGGACTTTGGAGACAAACTGTGCTCCTCGGAGCTGAGAAAGACCTCACAGGCCACCAGCTTCCTCCCATCAGAGAGGGGCATACCTCCAAGGGAGGTGTACCAATTGGGATTTTATTTCTAATGATCTTTGTGATAAAGGTCTTGGTTACTTGGCTACCCAATCTGATGGTTAAGTCATCCTGATTGTCAGAGTTCTTGCCACTGACGGAATGTTCCGGACGTATTCTGCAGAAGAGAATTCTGACATGCCTGAAACCCAGACCTGCTCTGAGATGCCCCTAAGAAAAATGACCTTTGCTTTTCCCAATTTCATAATTAACACTGAGGAGTGGATGGGAAGCTCTGCATAAATTGTTTGCACCTGGTGAGCAGACCAACTGAGAGCAAGAGTCCCTGGGATGGTCACGCAGTTGGGGCTGGTTATCAGAGTAGAAGAGAACAAACAAGGACATGGGGATGGTGAGAGAGCATGTCAGGGTGAGCCTGGGAGAATCCCAACCTCTGGGTGGGGCCACACCCAGCTGCGGGTCCCCACAGGTCCCTGGGACACCTGGGAGCTATGCTCTGTCTGGGAGCATACTGCTGCCCTGGCTCATATGTCCTTGACAGTGAAGAAGGGACATTTCTAACTTTGCTCATTTGCAACTCATATCCATCATCTTGCTTTTGCATTCTGGCAACTGTGCAAAATCTAATCCTGACTTTTCTTACTGGTCAAGTTTTCTTACTTCTCCTTTGAGATAAAGAAAAATTGAAAAGGAATTAGAACTTCTTTAGGACACATGCTTGGTATTGCTCCAACCTGAGATGGGACATTTGGTGATTCGGTCCAAGATGCAGTCCCAGCCCCATGATACAGTCTCTTCACCTTCTGTCAGAGTGATGACATACAAACAACTGGACTATCATGTCCTGATCATTCCAGAATCAGATCTCCTAGATGTCCACAGCGTCCTGACTCCCAGGTTCTAAGACACTGTACCTGAAACAAAGTTGTGCCACCTATGTCTACTAAAAATCCAACAAAGATATGTGAACTTGAGCACCTTCCCTAGAGGTGAAAGTTTGGTTGCCAATACTAAAACAGCCTCATGGATTAAATATTGATTGTTTGTTTATTGATTTCCATCTTCATGACACTTGTCTTACCCATTACAACAACCACACATACTCCAAGCTGGTTCTTCTGACCGGTCAGGTTTTCTTGCTTCTCTTTGGAATTGAGAAGAGAAGAACTGAAGAAAAGGTCATGATGCTTCTTAAGGCAGATGCTCAGAGTGGCCTCCCCTAGTATTCAGTATTGGCTTCTCTCATCCTAATCCAGACCTGGCTTTGCTAATGCTTCTCGGATGCCATTTCATTTAGTCCCCACAGTGCCCTGTGCAGTAGGTACTCCCATCCTCGTTGCACAGACTCAGAGAGGCTGAGCCATTCGCCAGAGCTGGCGAGTACCCACTTGCGGTTGAAATCCAGTTCTCCTTAACAAGAAAGCTATGGCTGAGAGGCCTACAGAAGAGAAATTCCTGGCCTACTTCTGATGGGCACATCACTGCTTAGTGTGTCCAGAGCCCCAGCAGTGTTTGTCCCGGCCTCCTACTCCTGGTTCTCAGAGAAGATCCCTAGCCTCCTCACATTACCACTGGACAACTAAAGGGTTAAAGAAGTCTTTGATCCGCAGAAACTCCTCAGTCTAAGAAACGCTGCTTTTTTAACTGCCTCTGAATCACTCACCTTCTCAAGCAGCCTCCCTCCCTGTGTGCCAGGCAGGTGAAGTGGGAGAAGGGAGCAGCCAGCCTCAGTCCTGAGTCAGCGATGACTCCCAGCAGCTTCTCCTCCACAGATTAATCACCTCCAATTATGACTCTGACTGGGCGCGAGTCATTCACAGCACTGCCTCCTTTGTCCAACCCGTGCACACCCCCCCTGCCCCCCGCCAACAGGCTGCCTATTTGTCCAAGACTCCAGCAACATACTGTACTTCCCAGAACCCCAAAAAGGTACCCCGGCAGCAAGTGACTCAAGAATAAGGACCCACCCTCTTCCCCCTCACCATCTGCTCTCAGCATCATGAGTCTGCTGGGGGCAAAAAGAAAAGAGGACATGACGTCCCTCCCTTCCAGCAGCCTATAGAGGACCATGAACCCCTCTGTTAGCTGATTGGATAATACTTTGTTTCCTCCTCACCAGTGAATAGTAAAGCTTGTTCTCATTTCCAGTAATTACTCATTCTCATAGAGGAGGGTGCCACACACCTGGTATGACTCTGTGATACCCCTTGGAAGGCATCCCATGGCCCACGCCCCTCTTCCCCTCACTTCCCTCTCTGGTCTCACACTCATATCTGCCTCTCTTCTATCCTGCCAATGAAGCCTAGGTCCCAGATGCCTCGATGGAATGCCTAAGCATCCTCCTTTTGGCTGCTGACTGAGGCACATGGGTGCCCAGGGCACCATGCCATTTGTCCTCCTCAGCAGTGATTACCCTGCCCTGCCCTGAGCTGCCAGCAGAGGGAAGGGCACACAGCCCCATGAGGCAAGAGCTGGGATTCAGTGCCGGGGCTTTGAGTGTATTTCTGTAACATGGCACCATTTACAAGAACTTTCTCAAATGTTGTTTCATTTTATCTTTATATAATCAATAGTGATTACTAGCCTGATCATGGTGGCTCATGCCTGTAATCCCAGTGCTTTGGTAGGCCAAGGCAAGACGTTTGCTTGAGCCCAGCAGTTCGAGACCAACCTGGGCAACATAGTGAGACCTCATTTCTACAAAAAATTTAAAAACTAGTTAGGCATAGAGCTACATGCCTGTAGTCCCAGATACTTCAGAGGCTGAAGCAGAAGACTCACCTGAGCCCAGGAGGTCAAAGCTGTGGTGAGCAGTGATCATGCACTCCAGCCTGGGCAATAGAATGAGACTATGACTCAAAAAAAAAAATAGTGATTACTATATAACTGTCCTCTGATAGAACATGGTGTTCTTTAGAGATGAGAAAACTGAGGCTCAAAACACTCATACAACTCACCCACACTCAATTACTAAGTGGCAGTGCTGTGTTTCTCCATTATATCATGACCCAGTCCTGGCATTAGGATTATGAAACACCACCTGAGAATCCTCTATGTATAGTATATGAGTTTTAGAATTAGGTAGACTCATGGTTGAATCCTACTCTGTTTAACTCCAATTTTACTTGATGATAGATACTGTTCTAAGCAGTTTTCAAATAGTTTTAACTCAACTCTCACAGCTGTTCTTGGAGGCAGAAATTAAAGTATCCTCAATTTGCAACTGCAAGAGGTTGCCTGGGTCACCTATCTAATAAGGAGTTAGCCTGGGACAGACCCCAGCCCAGGGTTGGACTCTTGACCACTAAGCTGCCCCTGACTTCCACCTTCTAACTGTATGAACTTGAACAAACCACTGAAGTTTTTATTCCAATAGTCTCATCTTTTAAATGACAATGTTGAGAGAGTCTTCCCCACAGTGCTGTGTGAGGCTTAGCTGGGATAATGAGTAGTGAATATAAAACACTGAGCTCAGGGCCTGGCACAGAGTAAACACTAGCTGATGGCACACTTAACCCCAGGGCAAAGCTTTAAGAAGACAGAAGGGTGAGAAGAGCAGAATGCTCAAGATTGTGTCAGAAGGAAGACTCCCTGCTCCCTATTTCAGAGTTCCACAGTGGGACAAATGCTAGCTCTTAGGGATTCTGTGGATCAGAGCAGATCCCAGCAAAGCATGCCACATGCTCCTACCCTGTGTGGTATTCACTCTTTTTTTTTTGAGTTGGAATCTCACTCTGTTGCCCAGGCTGGAGTGCAGTGGCATGCTCACAGCCACCACAGCCTCAACCTGCTAGGCTCCAGCAATTCTTCCGCCTCAGCCTTCTAAGTAACTGGAACTACAGGCGCATGCTACCATGCCCAGCTAATGTTTTTCTGAAACGAAGTCTTGCCAAATTGCCCAGGCTGGTCTCAAACCTGCAGGTTTAGGCAATCCACTCACCTCAGCCTCCCAAAGTGCTGGGATTATAGGCTGAGCCACTGAGCCCAGCCCTCATACCTTTTTCCAAGAGTATCTCTGCCTGGTCAATCCGTCCCTGAGGTGATTCTAAAACTAAAAGGCAAAACGCTCTGTAATTAAGGTTCTTACCTACTAGGGACCTTAGACATATTTGAGAATCTAATAACTATAAACCATCTCTCCAGCAAAACTCACATATACCCAGATACACAGTCACGTTCTTAGAAGTTCAGGGTGAGCCAGGCTCGGTGGCTTAGCCTGTAATCCCGTGCTTTGGGAAGCTGAGGTGAGTGAGTTGCCTGAGCCCACGGGTTCGAGACCCGCCTGGGCAACTTGGTGAGACCTCATCTCTACAATAATTCAAAAAAATTAGCCGGGCATGGTAGCGCACACCTGTAGTTCCAGCTACTTGGAAGGCGGAGGCAGAAGGATTGCTGGAGCCCAGCAGGTCGAGGCTGCGGTGCCTGGGAGCGTGCCACTGCACTCCAGTCTGGGCGACAAAGTGAGACTCCAACTCAAAAAAAAAAAGATCAGGGTGATCACCAGATCACCAAGTGTTCCATTTGAGCCCAGGTTTATGAGCAACTTTTCTGTATAATCAGAAGGCATCCTTATAATCTTATAACTAGGATTGCCAAACCTTTCCTTTCCTGTTCCTCTCCAACTGCATACCTAGGTTCTGCTCCCCACCCCACCCCCCATTCCTACCTATCCCCCACCCTGGCCTCTGTGGATGTTGCCCCTAGCCAGTGCAGAAGATGCAGCAGTGGTTGCGATGGCAATGGCAATGGCTGTTGCTAAGGGAGTCGGGAGGCCAGGGTGGGGGAAGGAGAGTGGGCAGCAGCCCAGCAGGGCAGCACCCCCCATGCATGTCTGAGCGCCTTAGGCCCTGGAAACGGTGTTCCCAGCTGGCTGCCATGGCAACGGCAGGCTTGGGAAACTATTCATCACTGTCTGGACAGCTTCCCCAGCTTGCATTCGTGCTTTCGTCTCCCCAAGTGGCTGATTGAGGTGTGAGGGGGTCTGTGGTGAGTGGGCAAAGGGGCACAAAGGGTCACATTCCCCACACTAAGCAGGCCCCTCGGAGGCTGAGAGGCAAAGGATGGGGTCTGAGCCAGCTCTTGAGCAGAGAGTCAATTACTGGGGAGGCAGCCCCAAAACACAGTGATGCCTGTCCCTCTGCCAGGGGCCTCTGCTGTGAGCTCCGTCTCCTTGCCCAAGAGTCATCCTAGAAAGAAGACCTACTGGTTCTGTCCCTTGTAAGCCGGCAGCCAGGTGATACCTGGTCACTTCTAGATGCACTTCCTTGGGCTGAGAGGGAGGAGTCGTAAAGGTGAAAAACTAGGAATGGATGTGGATGGTCCCTGGATCAGATGTTAATGAAGTAGTTTACAGCCTTGCCATCGCCTCAAGACCACCTATCCACTGGTCTGGTTGTGGGTGCTATGTAACATGATGGTCTCAGAAGCTCAGAGGGCAAAGGGAGATAGCTGGGCCTGGCTGAAACAACGGGAAGGAAGGGAGCTGGCATTTAGAAGCACCTACTATGTTCTAGGGATTCTGGTACACATATTTGTTTAACCCTCACAACAATTCTATAAAATAGATAGTATTATCACTCCCTATCATGGTGTGGGAAACTTAGTTCAGAGAGATTAGGTAACTTGAATCAGGCCATAAAGGACTTGAGTGCAAATAAATGTACCTGGCTCCAAAACCTGCATCGTTTTTATTCTATCCCCCACCTCCTGCAGATATTGGCTGTTCCTCATGGCCTGTTAAAGCCAGGAATCCCCAGTTCAGCCTCTGAGCTGGGAGTCCAAGTAGCCCACCTTCTTCCTCAGGGCTCCCTTGCCCACACAGCAGATGGGCAGCTCTCATCCTGCAGCTATTTCTATTTCTCTTTTCCCGTTCCTCTTACCCTCCTGGCTCAGTCCAAGCAGGAGATCAGGAAGCCGAGCCAGCAAGCCAGAGCAAGACTCTCAGCCCATCTTGTTCTCCAACTACAGGCAGAAGAGAATACAGTGGGGCTCCCACCAACTCTGAATGCCAAGGAGAGTCATCAGAGAAGCCTGGAGATGGGATCTTGGTCCCCAACCTGGCCCTGATACAGAGAATGCCCCCTCCAAACCTTGTCTTCTGATCTCTGCTTCTCTGGGGAAACCTATAATGTTTGCAGCCCCTGTCAGGATCATGGGGGAAGTGAGATAGGGAAAAAACATGTCCTCAGTACCCCATTCTCATTCTCTGGTATGGACTCTCTCAATCTGGCCTTCTCCTCCAAGCTGGAAGCAGACACCAAGCTCAGCCTGGTTTGAGTATTATATCCCTCTTTGGGATCAATTCTTGGGAGGTAGTTTGCAGTCACTGGAAAAGCTCAGGATTGGGGGTCAGAAGACCTATGTTCTATTCCCAATTCTGCCACCAATAAGCTAGGTGAGCTTGAGCAAGTCACTTTGCCTTTCTGGGCCTCAGTTTCCTCTTCTGTAATAACTGAACTAACTAGCCCATTCTGATCTCCTAAACTGCTTCTCTGAGCTCTGTAATGCCTTAAATCTGTTCCACACCCCTGCCCTTACCCAACAACACCTTCCATCCCCAACAGTCCCTATCTAGACCCCGCCAAAATAGAGTACAAGACAGTTGGTTTGGTGGTGTTACGACTTATTTTCTTTTCAAGGAGGAAGCTGAATGTGCCCCAATCAGTACCAAACCTGGGGATGCTCTCGTCTCCTACACAATGGGTTACCTAAAAACAGCTCACATCTTATTTCTCTCTCTCTCTCTCTCTCTCTCTCTCTCTCTCTCTCTCTCTCTTTGTTCTGCTCTTTTCCAATCACTCAGTCAAGTAATATGTATTAAGTGGATGTGTCTGCAAGGCACTGCACAGAAATGTAATGCAAACTGGCAAGGTTCTTGTCCAAGAGGAACTTACAATTCCACAAGGATTCAACATAGATGGGAGCATTAAAGGTAGCCTGCTGCCCTCATACAATGGGGAGGGATAAAGGATTTTATTAAGGACTTTTAATGTTTTAATGTCTCTTTTGTCCACTTTAGTTGTTAATTTTATAATTATACCATTCTGGTGTCTGCCTTTGGGCCATGATCTTGTCTTCTGCTTTCTCATGCATGGAGGAAATCAAGCTGCTCTAGACATCAATACTCTGCTTGGCAGAACCATCACCCATGCTTTCTCCTGCCGGGACCTCATTTTATATCTGGATGTACCAACATGCTTCCCGCATCTCTGCAACCAATACAAGGGTATGAAGTCTGTGACCCACCAGCAGTGTCTATGTAAACAGTGGCACCTTCAGTGGGCAATGGGTGTGGAGCAGTGGAGGTGTGCAGTGCTCCTCACCTGCAGCCCCCAGGGCTCTGAGAGGTCTTCATGCTCCTGAGTGCTTTCTCAGAATTTCTTCACAAAGCTTCTTCAAGGGCAGATGCTGCTTGCTGTATCCTCTCTTCCTTTAGTTCTAGAGCCTAAACACTCCATATCTGCTCATAAATAACTTCTCAAGCTCTTTGTAATTTACGAAAGCTTGCACTTATAGTTTCTTATTTAATCTTCTCAACAATCTTGTAAGACAGGGTTATTATTGCTTCTGCTTTACAGATAAGAACCTGAAGCTCGAAGAGATTTAGTGAGGGGCCCAAGACCTCACAGCTGGACTCAGCTGAACTAAGCCGGGACTTAGCTCTTTTGACTTCTACATGAAATTAGAGAGAGAAACTGCTTCTCCCCACTGGACTTACCCACTCCCCTTAAACATCATGTCATCTGCACCACCAGGGTCTGGTGGCCTGAGAGGCTCTGGGAGGCTTGCATCTCAAGCTCTCTCCCAATTCCTCATACTACAAGAGAGCTCAGAGCTCAAGACACAATGGCAGGTGCTTCAGTAAAAGAAGGAGAAGAACTGATGGAAAAAAGTCAAGGTGCCCACTCCCCATTAGAGGATCAGGCAAAGTGGTCCAGACTGACAGTAGATTCCTCTGTGGTGGGACCAAGTGTTTAAAACACAATTAAGGATTTCTTTTTTTTTTCTTTTTTTTCTTTTTTTTTTTCCAGTTGGAGTCTAACTCTGTCACCCAGACTGGAGTGCAGTGGCACACTCACGGCCACCTCAGCCTCAACCTGATGGGCTCAGGCGATCCTTCCGCCTTAGCCTTCCAAGTAGCTGGAACTACAGGCATGCACTGCCATGCCCAGCTGATTTTTCTAGATTTATTGTAGAGGTGAGGTCTCGCCAAGTTGCCCAGACTGGTCTCGAACCCATGGGCTCAGGCAATCCTCTCTCCTCAGCCTCCCAAAGTGCTGGAATTATAGACGTGAGCCACTGCACCCGGCCTAAGGGTTTCTTAGGGTTGATTCTTTTTTCCCCTGGAAAAAGAAAAAAGAAAAATTAGGACACTGGCCTAGGAAGCTCAAGTATAAACTAGGAAACAGGTGATTATAGAAGAAAAGTCAAGCCAGGGAGCAAGAGTGTCAGGGTTGACCGTCATCTTAAGCTGACATAGGCCTGCTGCGTGAGCAGCGGAGTGAAGTGTCAGGAGCTCCTCCTGCAGAAGAGGAGGTATGCTGACTCCACAGCTGCCCAAGGCTCCCAGAGTGAGGCCCTGCATGAGTCTGCAATGACTGGAGAGCAAACCTGACGCAGGTGTGTGTCGGGGGTGGTGGCTGAGCCTACAGCCCTTGAAGTGTTCACAAGGGGTGGACACAGGAGCTTCTTGAAGGCTCAGAGTCAGGAGCTATGGGGGGAGGCATGTGACAACCAGCTTCTATCCGTCCCATGCGGATTCCGCTCCTGGCCACTTCCTGACTACCTTGAGCCTACACTGGCTCCCTTGGCAGGAAGAAGACAAGTGCCAGGAGTGAGGCTTAGGAGGAGTTGGGCAGGAAGCAAAGAGAGAGAAAGGAATGGGAAAGGTGGGAGAGGAATGGAGCAGAAGAGAGGGCTGCACATCAAGGATGAAAGAGAAAGACTGCCAGGTGACCTGCAAGTGGGAAGGAGAGAACAGAAGAAAACAGAGAAGGAACCACAAGGCCAGATACTGGGCAGAGAAAGGAGACAGCAAACCCACAGGGGCTCAGAGCAACATGCAAAGTAACCTGTGAGGACAGTCCTCCTTTCTAGCCACTGGCAGTCAGTATGAACTGAAAGACTTTTGGGAACAGGCAGCAGAAGGCGGATGCCTGCCCCTCACACCCTCTCCCACCTTCTCTTCTCCTCCAAAACCTCTGATCCCTTCCTGGAGGCTGAGCCCAAGTGTTTCTGACTTCTTACCAACCTTGTCCTCAAGCTGCCACTTTGTTTATTCACCTGCCACGGCCGAGGCTTGAATCTCCAGCAGCCAAGTTTATTGTTTCAGCTCTGTTTCTCAAACGCTGGGTGGCACTGGAGGAGGAACTTCCAGTGTGAACAATGCTGCTTCTTCATTGATGAGCCTCCCCTGAGATTATCGAGGGGAAAAAAGAGCAGATGTCAACGAATTGTAAAAGCACCAAAGTATGAGACCCTTTGGCTCCTAAAGGTCTAGTTCTAAATATGTATGGATTTCAAGCCCTCAGATTCCTTTAAGGAGAGAAGTCAGAAGAGAAGGCCTTGCCAAGAGTGAGCTGTGCTTGGGTGGGAGGAGGTGGATTTACCAACGTCTTCCAGACAATTAATCCAAACTATGGTCTCAGATAGGGGCCTAAAGTTAGAGACTAAGAAGTTCTATTCCTGAAGCAGATCTAGAATAGTCTAGGTGAGTTTTCAAGGAGCCATTGAATATGTATGAGAGGAAGCAAGCGAGAGAGAGAGAGAGAGAGAGAGAGAGAGAGAAAGAGAAAGAGAGAGAGAGAGAGAAGAGGAAAGGAGAGGAGAAGAGAGGAGAGGAGAGGAGAATGGAGAATGAGAATGAATATATATGGGGGTCAACTGCAGAGAAGCCAAAGGAAGAATAATGACAAAGACAAAGGAGGAAAGAAGGTCTCAGAGCGTATGGCACGATTGTGGTTCGATAGAGACAGGGAGAAGGAATGAGGAGGAATGAGGAGCAGGAAGAAGATCCAGGAGAGAAATAAAGAGGCCGAGAGAAGCTGAGCCAGGCAGCCGGTGGAGCAGGCAGATGGAACAACAGAGACAGAGAACAGAGCCACAGAGTGGGCACACCGCGAGGCCTGGCAGCAAAGCCCTGTGGATTTTGTGGGAGCAGATGCTTATATGGGAGCAGCATCTGATGGTCCCCGAGCACGTGCATCCTTGTTGACTCCAGGCCCAGCACAGTCTCCTCGGCAGCCAGCCTTAGCCCGAAGGAGCAACCCAGGTCCAGAGAGGAAAATGACTGACAGCCCTGCCCTGTAGGGGCTCCATTTCTTCTCCTCCATCCTCCTCCAGGCTCCGCCCACCCCCTCCATCTGCATCCTAAGGCCTCATGAATCCCAGGGAAGCCATGAGCTGCCACATCATGCCCGGAAGGAAGTGGGCTGCGTTGGAGGGGTGAGTGTGAGCCACAGCACAGTGTGTTTAGCTCTTCCTGGGGTGGGAGCCCATGTAGGGGTGTGCATGCTGGCGGGAGGGGGAGAAACATCTCAGTTGCATGGGACCTAGTGCCAAAAGGCTAGGACATGTGGTGGGGGGACTGATCCCTGGCAGCACTGCTGATAAACAGCTGTTATGCCCAGAGCCCCATCTCCTGTGGCTGCCTGGCTGTGAGCACCTGTGGCCCCTTGCCACCACCCAAGCCACCAGACTGCTACAGCCTCTTCTTGAGCAGAAGGAGCTGAGTAGACCTCGGTCCTAAGTTGGAAGTGTCTTGGGGCTTACCTGACCTTGTTCTCTCCAGCAGCTGTCACAGGCCATTTTCCTATCTCTCGACAAGACTCTGATGTGAGTGACACCCCCCCCCCAAGAATTCCCTCCAGTAGGGCCTGAGGAGAGTGGGGTTTCCACCAGGACCTAGCCCTTCTCCCAATCCAAAGGCAACTCCTACGCTGCCCTCCACACCCACCTCAGCCGTCTCCCTACACGGCATCCTCAGAGCAAGGCAGGGACAGCCCGACACCAGTCTCCTCCACTATGCCTGGGGCGTCCCTCTCTGGTCCTATGCCCAAGGTCAAGAGTTCTTGCCAGTGGCCCCAGAGGAGGGACTGGGAGGGACAGGGACAGAGAGAGGGGCCAGCATGTGGGGAATGAAGTATCGAGTACAGGCACAATCTGAGTGAAAGACAGGTACCACAGGAGCCAGATGGGCCAAGCAGAAACAGAAGTTAAGTAGGAAGAGACAGATAAACAGCAGACACCAAGCAAGCAGCCAAGCATATGCTTTGCAAGCAGGCAACACAAGCACCCAGTAGGGTTTGGGGGGGAGGGGACACGAGCCCACAGGGAGGGGAACATTAGGTTTGCAGCAGGCTGGCTGCTGCCTGGTCAGAGCTAGTGATCTAATCCTTCTCCACGGAGCCTCAGAAAAGTGGAGCTGCAGCTAGTGCTGGCAAAGAAAAGAGGCATTTGGCAGGGTGGAAGGAAGGAGTGCTTATGCCGACTGCCCACGGGATTGGACTCTGGTGGAAGAAACATAGTCCCAGACTTAGAAGTCTGAATAGCCAGGTGCCATCTCCAAGACCCCAGAGCAGACAGACCTAAAGCTGAATCAGATTCAGGGGAGGAGCAGAGGATTGCCGCCTGCAAACCCAGGAAGTTCTTGAGCCCCGCAAGTGCCAGCTTCCCCCACTAATGAAGCCCATCTAGGCAGGAGCCCTCAGCCTGGGTGATGTCATCCCTTTGAGCTCCAGGCAGGGAAGGGGTGGAGCCAGGCTGGAGCTTTGCCGAGTTTGCAGGCTCCGCCCTCAGACAGTCTCAGCATCTAAGCCTGGTCTACCCCGCTCCCTCTTGGTTATGCTTCCTGGCCAGCCCTACTGGAAACCAGGTGCTGCTGCAGAGCTGGAGAAGGGAGGAGGGTCACCCAAAGTCATCTCTGCAGAAGGCAGGACCTGGGCAGGGGATGGGCTTAACTGGGGCCCTCATCCACACATCCACACTTGTCCCACTTAGGGGACCCAGAGTTTTGCAGCAGCCCAGTTTCCTGACACCCCCAGCCCTAGCCTCTCCCCTCCACCCAGCATATCCAGAAATGCTTATTTGGCTCTGCCAAGTACCAGGTGTCCCAGTGGACTTTCTTCTCTGAATACTGCATCAGGGAGGAGTAACTGAGGGAAACAAGCACCACCCTGCATTGGTTAGTATTGAACTAAAGGAATAAAGACTCTGAGCTGAATCTGAGCCTGTTCTAAGTCCCAAAGTCAGCCAGTCCTCCTGCAAAATGGTCCCTTCACCCCTCACATGATCGTGTGGACATAAGCCAGCCCTGTGCCAGCTGCTGGCCTCCTTCCAAAGCTGGCATTGGCCCCAGCTTCCTGCCTCCCTCCCTGCAGGGCTACCCCAGCCTGTACCAGCCACAGTGACTTGGAGCAGTGAGCTCTCTGGGCTAGACAAAATCTGGTTTTCCTCTGCTATCTTAAATGTGAAGGTGCTGCTGGGGGATTGCCTCGGCACAGGTTAACACCGGTGTGAGAACCAACACAGACCTGATCTATGAAACTCACCACCCACGGGGTCTCTTGTCTGGACTCAGCTGCTTGGCACAGCCCCAGTACCCAGGAGCAGAGAGGAGCCTCCCCAGGTGCACACCCTTAGAAGCCTGGAAGCCAGGCCTGCACATTCCCATGTGCCTGGGGCAGATGCTCAGTTCAGCACCAGGACCCTCTTAGCCCTTGCTAAGCCATCAGCTCTGTAGCCATTATATGTCTAGGACAGACAAAAGTGAGGACGAGGATGCCACTAACAGGAAAAAAGGAGGGCCTGGGAGTGAAATTTCTACTTGAACCCTGAACCAGGGCCTCTTAGCAAGACCAACACTAGGGCCAATTCATACCAGGAAAATGCTGCTCCTAACTTTGCCAGCTATTGACACATGAAACAAATCACCCTAATAGCCTACATTATCATGCATATTACACCTTTCAGGCTGCTTCTTTAGATATCAGTTTGATTCCCATAACATTGCCATGATGGAGATAAAGCAAGATAGTAAGTTAACCCATTTTTTTGGATGAGAAAACTGAGGCAGGATTTGAGAATGTATTTATGGAAGGCCTCACAAGGCATGTGTAAGTATACAAAAATAAATGAGCAAAACCAATTATTATGAACCCAGCTAAGCTGAGAGCCCCGGCTCCCAGAAAACTAGTATCCTGTTCCTTACCTACATCACACCACTTTACATGCTCTACTCAAAAGGAAGAGAGGAGACAGTGAGGTTTCCACCTATGGATAGCTGCTTCAAGAAGGAAGGAGAGTGGTACAACACTGGGATGGAGGGGCATGGTCTGAGGCAGAGGCATGGTCCAGTACTGATAGGTGTGGCCTGGAGCAGAACAGCCCATTTGTGTGTGTGCAGTCCCTGTGAAGGCTGTCAGGTATGCATTCTGTCTTGTGATGTGTCTGTAATACAGTTGTATGTGCTTATAAGGATGTGCTAGAAAAGGGTATATGTGTGAGTGTGAACTAAGTGTGTATGGTAACATATATACTGATGGCACACGCAGGATAGACAGGAAGATGAGGACGTGTTTATGTGAAGACATGAGCAGGGTCTGCACATATTTTTCTGGGTGACTGCAAGAGAAAAATCATACAGACAGGTTCAAACACGAGTGTGTGAGCATACACTTGTAGGTGTGGGTACACAACGTTGACCACGTACAGCGAGGGATGAGTGAGTGTGTGAAGAACTCAGGTACCAGCTACAGGAACAGCATTTTCCAGGGCTCCTGCTTAGACTAACTCAGGTAATTCTTCAAGGGCCAAGCTACCTAGGACAAAACCATGAATGCTCAGGCCCAGGCAGCTCCCGCAAAGCCTGCGCTACCTCATAGCCCCTTCTTCATCTACTCCCCTCCCAATTCTACAGAGCACTCAGGAGAAACCTCAGTCCCAGGCAGACCAAGTATTGCTAATAGCATTTAAATTATGGCCTGGAAGCCGGGCTCGGTGGCTCAGCCTGTAATCCCGCGCCTTTGGGAGGCTGAGGTGAGTGGATTGCCTGAGTCCGTGGGTTCGAGACCCGCCTGGGCAAGCGAGACCTCATCTCTACAATAAATCAAAAAATTAGCCGGGCGTGGTAGC